>CAUYON010104671.1:0-16027 GCA_963573935.1 Arctocebus calabarensis | reverse complement strand
TTGAGATGTCCCATTAAGTTGTTAATTTCCTCTCTTTCTGTTCTCTTGCTGAAGGTTTGCAGTGCTATAAATCTCCCTCTTAGGACTGCCTTTGCAATATCCCAGAAGTTCTGATAATTCGCGTCTTCATTGTTGTTTTGTTCCAGAAATTTGGTGATTTCCTTCTTAATCTTGTCTATGAACCATCTATCATTCAGCATAAGGTTATTTAACTTCCATCCTTTTGTATAAGTATGCAGATTCCAATTGTTACTGATATTTTTGCATTTATTTGTGTCTTTCATTTTTTTACCAATATTTTATAATTTTCAACCTTTTACTGCCTGTTTAAGTTTATTCCCAAATTTTCTATTCTATTTTATAGTATTATTAATGAGATTCATTTATTAATTATCTTTTTGAATTAAACACTATTAGTGGGATAGAGCACAAGTGATTTTTTATGTTAATTTTGTATTCTGCAACTTTACTGAATTTATTAGTTCTGATGTTTTTGTGAAATGTTAGGATTTTCAACATAATATTACGTAATATACAAATAATTTTACCGATTCACTTCCAGTTTGGGTGCCTTTTATTTATTTTTTTCTGTGCTTAATTGCATTGGTTAAGACTTCCCGACTATGTTACTACAATTAGTGAAAATGCATATCATTTATTTATTCTTTTTTTTGATAACACAACTACTATTGTATGATTTTTCCTGAGTTTTGATGAATTCTTTCAGCTTTCAGTCTTTCACCACTGAGTATGATATGGGCTGTGAGGTTTGTTTGTTTATTTGTTTTTTGTTTGTTTTAATGCATGGCTTTTATTATGATGAAGTAGTACTTAGTTTATTAAATTTATTTTTCATTAAAGGGTGATGAATTTTGATAAATGCTTTTGCTGCATCAATAAAAAGATCATGCGGATTTACTTCTTTACTCTGTTAATGTGATGTGTCATATTAGTTGATTTTTACATTTTAAACCATCTTTGCATTCCAGGAAAAAGAATTTTACCTGGCCAAAGTGTATAATACTTTAAATATGCAATTGAATTCAGTTTACTAATACTCTGCTGTGGAATTCTGCATCAATGTTCACAAGGGATATTAGTGTATGGTTTGTTTTCGTTTTGAGGAGTTGTTCAATTTTGTTTTCTTCCGTAATTTGTTTGTGCCTTTTATGTCATGTAATGCTAGCTTCATAAAATAAGTTAAGAAGCACTATCTACTTCTCAATTTTTGGAAAAAGTTTAAGTAGAAGTTGTTTTATTTCTTTGAATGTATGGTGGATTTCACCAGAGAAATATTCTGGGTGTGGGTCTCTTTGAATTCATTTTGGTTGAAGTTTATTGAGCTTGTTGGGTGTTTATGTTTTAGCAAATTTGGAAAGTTTCCAATCACTATTTCTTCAAATATGCTCCTTGCTCTTTTCTTTCTCTTCTCCACTGAGGGTCCCACAGTATGTATGTTGGTACCCTTTGGTGGTGTCCCACATGTCCCTTAGGTTCTATTCACTTTTCTTTAAACTATTTCTTTTTGTTATTCAGGTTTGATATTATTTATTTTAGTGTGTTAACTCTTTTGCCTGCCCACGTATCCTGTAGGATACAAATCTACCTTTGTATTCCTTTAGCAAATTTTCATTTCATTTATAATACTTTTTAGCTCCCAAATTTCTTTCTGTTTCTTTGTAGTTTTCTTAGGTCTTTGTGGATATTTCCCTTTTGTTCCTACATTGTTTATTTCACTTTCTTTACATCTTCTTTTAGTTCTTTAAGCATCTTTAAGACAGTTATTTTGAAGTCTTTGTCTAGCAGATTTACCATCTGGTATTTTTTTCAGGGACAGTTATTTTGTTCCCTTTCAATTGACTAAATTTTCATTTTCCTTCAATGCTGTGTGATTTTTTTTGTTGAATCTAATAATGTGGTAACTCTGGAAATAAGATTCTCCTCTTTTTTTCCAGGTTTTCCTTTCTATTTCTTTTTCTGAATGTTTTTAGCTGTCTTTGTGCCCCAAATCATCCTGAGGTATAAACTTAAAGTCTTCTTTTAACTGGTATCTTTCTTTGTTATGTATAGTAACTTTCCGATTTCCACCACATATAAGGTTGCTTTTGAATGTCTTAGTCTTTCATGTCTGGCTCCAAAAAAAGAGGAAAATGAAGGGGATCATGGAGTAGGGAAAGAGAGCTAGTCTTTTAAATCCTTTTGAAATACCCTCAGTCAAAGTGAGAAGGGCTAACAACAATGGGGAGAAGTACAAAAACAGTGATTGCCTGCCTCTGTGTCTGAAGCTCTGTGATTAGAAGCAATGATCAGCAACCAGAGCATAGATATCCACTATTTAAGCGACAAGATGCCTTTAGCCACTCTGGTTCTTGAAAGCTGCATTCAATCTACTCTTGAAACACCTGCACAAAAGCTTGCCACAGGGCTACTGTGGGTACTGTAATGGCTAGCTGCTGCTTATTTAAGCAGCTAATGGATAGCTGTTACTGAGTTAAACTGTAACCAAAATCTTTATTTAAAAATCTGTCAAGTGTTAGGGCCAACAAAGATGTGGGTCAAAAACCATTGTGGGAGAGCAAATTGAGGTACATTTCTAGGAAGAAATTTTACAATATTTAAACATTTTTTCCATGTATTCAGTGTTAACTCAACTTGATGTTACCATGCAGATAAGTCATGATGTAAATATGCAAAGATATATTTACAAAAATTTTGTAAAAATAGAAATAACCCTCATTGTGCCATATGAAAGGACTACTGAAAATTGATGAGATATATTGGTATATGAATATAATATGTTATATTATAATATGGTAATATAATCTGGTATATAATATATATTTGTAATTTGTGATATTAGAAACAAAGGTTTGGGGGAGATGTAAAAGTATAGTCTGTGTATGAAGTTGATCTTATATCATCATCAGCTTAAAATAGATTGCTATAACTGTACAATGTTTTATATAAGCCACATGTTAAGCACAAAAAAACTATAATAGAAACACATAAGAAAATAAGAAATATGTCACAGCAAAAAATCAACAACAAAAAAGTAAGATAAGAAGATAGGAAAAGAGGAACAAAAAAGTCATAAGATAGATGGAAAAAATTATTTAAATAGCAATATTAAGTTCTTCACTATTACTATTTACTTTAAATATAAATGGATTAAATCCTAAAACAAAGTGATACAGGGTTCTTCTATTCAGAGCTGGACAGGGACCTCCATTTTCTAGGTCTGGGCAAATAGGCCTTTCTAGAGTATTCTCTAGATACAAGGAAGATCTCAGAAAAGCAGCCTCATCTCAGGGTGGTCCCCCCCTAGAGTGAAAAACTGCCTCACTGGGGACAGTGATCAGGAAGACTGTATTTATTTGCTAATCAACATGGGTCACATGTTTTCTCTCTGGTTGTTCCTAGCTAAGTGTGACATACATTCCTGAGACCCTGCCCCCTTGCTCACAGGAAGTATATGAACACCTAGACCATTTTTTTCAACCTTTTTTATTGCACAGCACACTTAAACCTGTCATTATGTTGACCAAAAAGAATTTTAAAAAAGAATATACTTACTGTGCTTTGAACTGCTTTTGAAAATAATTTAATTAGTAATCTTTAAAAATTTTTGCAGCACACCTAAAATCTTCTCAGGGCACACCAGTTGAAAAGTCACTGCCTAGACAAAAGGCACACCTGGGTCTTTCCACTTGATGGGTCCTTCCCCTCTGCAGGTAAAAGTTCTGTTGTCTTTCTTCTGTTTTTCTTTCTCTGTCAATAAACTGTATCCTGTCACTTATCTGCATTGTCTATAGGTTCATCCTTCAAATTTCCAAGATCAAAGACTCAGCATAGAGAAAAATTTAGGCATCAAAAGGACAGACAGTGGCTAAATGAGTGAAAAAAAACAAAATGAACAAACAAAAACACAACCCAACTTTATAATATCTAGAAGGGGCTCAAGAACACAAACAGCTGAAAACAAAAAAATGAAAAAAAATATTTTGTTTTTGTGCAACTTATAGTGAAAAAAGCAGGTCTTCATTCTTATGTTACAGAAAATAGACCTTACGTCAAAAACTGTTGCAAGAGGAAAATAAGGATATTATTTAATGTATAATTTAAAAAGATGAATTTACCAGGAAGCTCTAATAGTCATGAATCTATTATGCATCCAACAGTAGAGTATGTAAATATATGAAACAAATATTGACAGAACAAAAAGGCAAAATAGATAGCAATACAACAATAATAGGAGATTTTAATACTCTGTCCAAACTGAAGATAAATAAGGAACTTGAAGAACATTACAGAACAAATATATATATATATAACAGGTTTGTAGAATTTCACCCCAGAGCAGCAGAATACTCATTTGTCTCAAAAGTACACCAAATATTCTCTGGGAGTGATCATGTTAGGTCAGAAAACAAGTGCTAACAAATTTAAGAAAAATTTACAAATATTTGGAAATTAAACAATGTACTCTAGAAGCCATCTTAATGTTTATTGATGCATGAATGGATAAAGAAAATATATACAGATAGCAGAATAAGATTAATCAATAAACAAGACCAAAATTCTGTTGCATGCTACAATGTGGATGAACCTTCATGCTAAATAAAAGAAGTCAGTAATAGGAGGACAAATACTCCATGATTCTACTTACATGACATGTGTATCTGAAGAAGTCAAAGTCTTCAGAGTATGGAATGGTGATTGTCAAGTATGGAGGGAGGGAGAAATGGGAAGTTGCTATTCAGTATGTAGAATGTTTTAATAATTCATGTCAACATATTTCTAAAGATCTGCTGATTACAGATCAACATTGTATTTATATTAAACACTAATTCAGTGCACACTCAAGAGTGTAGATCTTGTATTTTTTAATTTGCACCACAATTTAGAAAATAGATAATCAAAAATAAGCCTTCCATTAGCAGTTTGGGTTTTTCTTTTTAAATGGTCATTCCATATTGGAATTGAATGAAAATGAAAATAAAGCAGAATAAAGGGACATGCAAAACCAATAGCCTTTTTGTTAATATTGGTTTAGGTTAACATATCACATGAGAATTTTCTATTGATGGCTATTTTATTCACCTTTTTTAAAAACTATAGTCTATCACTGAATTGTTCAAGATCATAAATAAAAATTTCAATTTGGAGACTTACCAAAGTAAAACTTGAATAGGAAACAAATTATTTCAGAAAATAGTTATTCATTTGTATTTACATTTCAATTTTCTACTTCTCATCTTTCATGTGTTTGCACATGATCTAAATGTGTGAGAAGCAAGTAAACACATTCAAAAAGAGTCAACATAACATCATCAATACAGAATTCTAACTTGAGATTTAAACAAGAAATAATATGCCTTTGCAATCATAATGCTTCAAAATAAAATGTTAATATGTGTTCAGAAAGATGAACTCCACTTCAATAAGAATAGGAAATTTTAGATATAGGTATTGATCAAAATGGAAAAATGAAAACTTAAAGGGCATTAGTTATCCTAAAGTTCCATTCTCTGTGTCAAAGGACACCCTCCTATCTGAATCTGTGCATAACTCACAAGTGCTAAAACTTTTCATTAATTAGAAATCAAGGATTTAAGATGGATACTTTAGTTACCTACTAGGAATGATACTTTATATTAATCTCTTTCAATAATTAATTTGATATTTTACTAATCCACTGTTCAGAATTGCACAGCATAAGTAGTTCCACTTCACATCATCAGTGAGTGTTTATGCACAGGAGCTTTTTGCAGAGCAATATGGAAACCTATAATTCTGCTTTAAAACATTACCAACTGTTAATAGAGTTTGAGTATCAAAAGGCATAAACCATTTCTGGACATAACAGACATTGTGAACCCTGTGAAGCTCCTATGATGTAGAACTTCTGAACTGAACATCAACTAATGTATTCTTTTATTGGATTGAAAGTGCATTTGTAACACTGAGAATTGTTCATAACCTATAGCTGTGCTGAGAAGTAGAAAGAAAATTATTATTCATTCCAGGCACCCAAGATGCTAGACTATTTCCTTTTCAGGTGCCTCACATTATGTCATGACCTCAGCCCTTCTCCAAGGTAATTGTTATGAATGAGTCACTGAGCTTCCAACCATGTGACTCCCCCAAAACTTGACCACAGCTGAATGGATGAAAATGGGCATCTGACTTCAAAATATTAGTCTGTACATCAGTGGTTCACGGGCTAAGCAGACCTAACCTGATAGCATGACCAAGAAGAAAACCATGCAAACTGGAGAGTGACTAACAGACTCCCAAGACCTCTGTAGGAGCTTAAGCAGAGGCATAAATGGTAAAAACCGTGAAGGCTATTTGATGAAAATATTTCAAATTATATATAAACCAGCACATTGTACCCCATGATTGCATTAATGTATACAGCTATGATTTAATAAAAATTAAAAAATAAAAATCGAGTGACAAGTAGAAGTCATGAGCTATTAGAACTCAATGGAGCAGTAGCAACTATGAAATAGAAAACAGACCACAGAGAAATTTAATAATGGTGCCCCAGCATGTGGAGAATAGAGGAAAGGGAGTGCCTGTCTGAACAGAATGTTGTAATGGGGGACTGAAATGTCTGTGTCAAGCGACAAATGCTCATGGACAGGCTGAGTCATGGAAGGTGCATTCCTCTCTTCTTTTTCTTTTCTTTTTTTTTTGTAGAGACAGAGTCTCACTTTATCGCCCTGGGTAGAGTGCCGTGGCGTCACACTGCTCGCAGCAACCTCCAGCTCCTGGGCTTAAGCGATTCTCTTGCCTCAGCCTCCCGAGTAGCTGGGACTACAGGCGCCCGCCACAGCGCCTGGCTATTTTTTTGCTTTTCAGTTCGGCCGAGGCCGGACTTGAACCCGCCACCTTCGGTATATGGGGCCGGCGCCCTACTCGCTGAGCCACAGGAGCCGCCTCTAACCTATTTTCTTGAGGAGGAAATTAACTGGACTTGTTTTCCTGACTTTCTTCCGAGTCTGAGTTGGGACCTTGTTCACGGTGCTCTCTGAGTATGGGCACGTGTGTGGAGTAGCATCTGTGGGTGGGTTTTAGTTGCCTTTATTATGGTCACTTCTGTGACCTTAGTGCCCTTGCTGCCTCCTTCCGGTGAGTGATCAGTGCATTTTTTTGATTACGTGAGTGAATGATGGTACTGCAAATGTAGTTTTGAATCCTGCTTTATTAATTTTAACACTGCCACCAGTGTTCTGATCTCCCCATAGGACTTTCAGAGGGAAGCTTCTCTCTATTAACCCGGGCTGAAGGACCGTGACACAGTCATAACTGGAAATGTGCAAATGTCTTTCAGTCTTCCATTGTCAGAAACAGAATTAATGGGCCAGTTATGGGAGAAAAAGCAGAAATGAGCAGAGTGGCCAGAGCAGCTACTTCTTGAAGTCTCCCCTATTCCTGATGTTTTTATTTTTTTATTCCACGCTAGTTTCACTTAATACGTACCCTCACGAAAAAATGCCTTCTAACTTGAGATAACTTGAGTGAAACTCTTTTTCTTGGAATAATAAAAAGTTTTGACAATGAGTATTTTTCTCGGGTCATTTAAAACTTTCTAAAACCTCCGTACTAGCTGAATACATTTATTACAGATTCATGACAATTAACTAACACTTGATTGTTCACGGTTTTTCTTTTCTATTGTAAATATCTTGATCATATACATTTTTATACTTAAATACCTGTGTGCATTTTACATTATTTGTTTCTTTAGTGTTTAGTCTTGGAAATGGCACTCTGGATCAAATATATGACATTTTTGATAAATATGGCCAAATTCTCAAAAATTGCTTTCTGGAAATCTTCTACTAATTTAAACTCCCATTCACAGGGGCTTGCTTTTCAAGCTTTCCCTTGGAAGGAGACAGTCATGGGCTGCAAAGTCAAGCTGGCTACCCAATCTTAGCAGACGTTTTTTATATCCCCACTCTCTGGCCTCTGCTTTCCCATGTCTTATCCACAAGTGGGGCTGATCAGTCAGGCGAGACGGGGATGGGAGGCACAACCTAGGACAGCTGCGGGCACAGGGCAGCTAGTTGACTCCTGGTACGTTAATAGCAATATTGGTGTTACTATTTCTATTCCTATTTGCTTTTGGCACAAATGGCAGCCTGTTCTGCAAAGGCTAGAGCTGCTTTCCACTGCCAACATGTTCTACTAATGATCACTGCAGAAATGCCAGCTGCAGCTATGAAGGGAAGGATTTTTCTGATTTTCCTGCCTTTAGGAATGAAAAGCAGCAGCAGTACAAAATTAATGCTAACTGGAAGCCAATTAGGTAGAAATCCTTTCTTCTCTGGTTCCGTATCTTCTAAAAGCTGTCACGCTGTACTAACGGGGATATAATTCCCCCATTTGCTCTCTAACCAAATTTTTTCTGCCTTGACTGTGCATTACATCCTCATTACACTGAGAAATGGGTGGACTTTGGCATTATATTCATATGTAAAGAGGAGGAAAGTGCCAACTCCCTTCTTCCAAACTGGCACCCTTTATAATTTCTGAAAGGTTTGCAAGGGCAGTTGGTACTTCAGGCAGTCTTCATGTAGTTTCCTCAGACCTCTGGAAGAGGCACTGATCAGGACCACACCTAGGGACACAGGGACAAGGCAACTACCTCTCTGTGGAATCCTCCGGGACTTGGAATGGGCAGGTTAGTTGCACAATCCCCAAGGCCACCTTTCTACGGCATTGACATTCATTTCATCTATGGTCCTGTCAGATTGATTACATCCTTCAAACCAAAACTGTTTTGCATAGGTTTCTGCAAAAGCTCAGCTGCTTAGCTAATGACTTGGAACCAGAATGACAGGAGAGTCCCAGGCCCCCATCCTCTCCTGTGAGCTCCTGCCAATGTCTGTTGGTCTCCAAAAGAAGAACTGGAAAATCGGAGATTTGCTCGTGCCATTTTGTCATCAATAATAATCCGTATGCTGCTTTCTGAGGGCTTACTCTGTGCAAGAGGCCTTCCATAAATGGCCTTCCATTCCCACAGCCCTCTTGGACAGCTATTTGGGTTTCTGTTTTAAAGATGAGAAAACTGAGGCTCAGAGGGTTGAAGGGGTTTTTCTGAGGCCACACAGCTGAAGCTGCCAAAGCCAACACTTGATTCGTGTCTGGTGTTGTGACTGGGCCTCTTTCTCCCAGGAACACTTCCCACAGTCTTCATGAGCAGCCAGCGAGAGCAGCAGTATATCCTGGCCGGCATTTGCAATCCACAAGGTAAGCACGGAAAGCTGTATTTCAGGCTAAGGAGAACGGCAGCTGAACACGTTAGCACTGGGAAAGAGACATGGTTTTTAAACTTAGCTAGAGATTCCCACATGACCGAGGCTCACTGTGTTTTAAGCAGACTGTAAACCTTTGCTGTAAAGATCTAAACTGCTCTATCTTCCAGCTGGCTACTGGCTCTAACTCTTCTTGTTGTCTCAGCCATGCTGGCAAGGATTTCAGGTGCTCCATTGACTGTGCAAATCAGATCACATCACTTCTTCATTGACAAACCTTTAATGATTTTCACTGCCTTAACAATTAATTCCAAAGTCTGTAAAGTAGCAAATAAGTTTATACCTGTCACTACTCCTGTCTTCCTCTCCAGCCTCTCTCACCATCCTACTGAATTACCTGCAGTTCCAGGAGCAAACCTTCCTGGTCCGTGTATCTTAGTCATTGTATGTGCTGGTACATTGGCAGTAAACTGGTGATTGCTTTGATATCAGGAATCAATAGTGGATGATAATATCTTCCAGAGGAGTTACATAGTATAAGTCAAATATCTGCTTAAAATACATATATCTTCATAGGAAAGAAACATTTGAAAACAATATGGATTCATTTGGCTTTAGATATACTCTTCCTTTATCAGTTTAGTCTGTGTGGAGGGAGAAGAGGAATAAAGAATAAAGTTGGCTTAATAAAGACCTTGAAATTAGCATGTAAATAATTCAAGTGTCTTATTCATGGGTAATACTTGTGTTTCCTGTCATAGGTTTAGCTTATTTACAATGCACAGGTGTATTATATTACTTCATACACAAATATGGAGTAGAAGTGGTCAAACTAGAGGGTTGGACTCAGGGTGGAGTCTGGGTGTCACTGCAAGCCTCTCACAGACTGTGTGGCCTGCAAATGGATTGCAGCACAGACTCCCATAAAAGTTTATTACACATTCTTAGTCTGTTCATTCACATCAACCACAATGTAGTATTCATTACAAGAGTATTTTAAGGATCTTTCTTTTAGAATAAAGCAGCGTAACTCCTTAAGGCCAAAAGGAATGAAGAGGATTGTGAATATATTTTTGTTTGAAGATTATTTTCACATGGCAACAGACTAAACCAAGTATATATGTACAAGTATTTCACACTTGACAGTTTGAAAATACAAAAAGAGTAGAGCTGATCAATGTAGTCAAAGAAAAATCACCCTTTACTAGAGTTAAAAAATCTTATTTTTAGATGACTAAATGTATACTTTGGAACCCTTTTAAATGATTGCCCCACTGGCCTAAAATGATTTTGCAGAGATTAACTTTTCTCCTTGAATTATGAGTTTTATGTTATGTATTTCCACCCATAACAACATAGTATTAGAAATGCTTTTGCAAACTCCATGGTACCTTCACCCTACTTCCTTGAAAATCATGGTAACTTTTACATATATAATTAACCTACCACTTAACTAACCTCGAGACTTAAAAATATAAGGTTTAAATGAGAAATTATTTTATGGCATTAGCCTCTGCCCAGAGTCATTACACAGTTCTGAGGATATTTTATTCTAATCCAAAAGGTTTATTATGGAGGAAAACCCCATCCTGTGGGGTAACTTTCCTGACTGCCACTTGAGGAAAGAACTCATGATACATAAGTCAAATTTCTTAAAGAGAACAGGGTGGAAATGTAGAGAAAGTAAAAGCATCCACTTATACGATTACGTTTTCAGCTTTATCCTTGAACTTTAAGAACTGATGCTGTCTCTCTATAAATGCTTATTTTAAATCTTGTGTCCATATCAACCTTCACTTTTAACTATCATAAAACTATTATGTTTTTAAAAATAGGATATGAAAAAAATCTTCATTTCATATACTTAAATTTAGTTACATAATGAAATGTTATTAAGCCTACCTTTAGTAGCTAGTAATTCTGATTAAACATTTAAAATTTAAAAGATGAATATTTTAGCCTTTTTCCCCTTTGGGAACTTTTAATTTGGTAATCTGTTTACTGTTTCATTAGGTGAGAAATATAATCAGAGACCCGCAGTAGATATAGAAATTACTAAGTTTAATGATTCAGGAATTCCCCTGAAGTGAAAATAATAAAAAACTGCATAATCTAAATTGATTAGTTTGCTGGTATCATAACATCTCTTGGGAGCATGATATTAAACTTATCACTTCAGTATTTGCCATTAATTCACTTCATGTATATTTCAGAATCCAAAAGCAATTCTGCAAAGGCAGTTTGCCATTTCATTTTTTAAAATGCTTTTGGCTTTGTTGTTTGGACACTTTTGGATTTTATGAGAAAATCATATATATCTCAACACAAAATCGACAGTTGTTTAAAACATGTTATCTGTTTTGCTGATTCTAGAAATTACGTGATGAAGCATTATCTATACTATCCCGACCTCTTTCAGTGATCCATGATGGCCACGGTATCAGAAGCAAAATTTCTATGCATCATGAGGTGTACAAACATGTGAGGCAGAAATTCCATCCTTGGGAAACGTACAATCTTTAAGAAGACAATATATAAAACAATTGTTGAATAGTAAGTGGCAGATCAGGATGATTAAAATACAAAATGAGATTTATACCTTCAAAAGAACATCGTCATTCCAAGGGTCACTTGGGAAAACTATTGAGTAAGTCCATTGAAACTGCCATAGCATAATAATTTGAAGATGCTGTAATTTGGATTTGCCTTCAGAGTGGGTTACAAAACCACATGGGAATACCTGTCTCTTACAGAGGCACTTTTTTTTTTTTTAACCTGAAGATATTGTTGGCCGGAGTCAATGACTTGACTTTTACTGATTTTCAACTTAATCTAAAATCACATTTCTCATGCTAAGGGTATTAAAATTACAAGTATGCCTCAGCACCTGAGAGCAACTGTGTTCAAGACAAGCGTAGGAGTTACCTTAACAAAATGCATGATTATTCAAGTTGGCAAATTTGTATTTCTAATATTTGCATAAAATATTAGAAAATATATATAATATATTATATTATAAAATATATAAATGCATATTTGTGTAATAAAGTACAATGAGAATGAGATTTGACATGGCATTCGTGATAGAGAAAAAAAAAAAGGAGGCACAGGGGAAGGAAAAGCATGTTTCCAACTATAAGGAGACCAGTGATCTTTTCAAAATATAATTGAAAAGTGATTTTGACACATTTAATAAATATAGTAACAGAAAGGGGAGAGGGAAATCAAACAACTGAAAAATTTCTAGCTTTGGTTATTAGTGCCCATTATAGAATAAGAGGTATTGATGCTCAAGTACAAATGGTGATTTTGTATTTAACATCATGTGAAAACATAATTTTGAAGCTAGAAAAACACCTCAGATGCTACCTTGGAGCTCCCCTCCTTTGTAGGAAACAAATGAAAAATGTATTTGACTGAAAACATGAAGCCAGTCAAGAGAGGCAGAGTTCACAGTGCTAATATCTCCTGTTTAAAATAGGGAGGGGGCCTTTTTGAGGAAGGAAAACACTCCAGTGGAAGGAGTGGTGATTTGGGGTAAGATAAAAAGTTGGAAGTGAGAATTCTGGCTGTGCTCACAGAGCACTAAACGTAGAAGCCCACTCTCAGGGCTATGGAAGAGAAGCAGCGTGAACAAGAAGGCTCATTAGCTGCCAACAACACTGGGAGCATTACAACACCAAGTTCACTAGCAAGAAGGCACCACTGAAACATCAGCTAAGACACTTTCTTATTTATTTTAAAGTTTAAAAAATAAATTTAAAAATCACATGTGCATTGATAATAAATAACAATATTAAAAATAATTCTGTAGTATTAAGGAAACTGAATTCATAATTTAAATAATCTTAATAGAGAAGTCTCGAAGCCAAGATGGATTCATTGGTGAATTCTGCCAAATGTTTAAAGAAAAGTTAACACCCCTTCTACACATCATATTTTGAAGAGTAGAAGAGAACATTTTCTAAGTCATGCCATCACAATCCTGATATCAAAATGAGAAAGTAGAGTAGAAAATGAGAAAACTGTAGTTAAATATCACTTATGGATAGAGATATAAAAATCTTAAAGTATTAAAAAATAGAAGTCAGCAATGTATAATATTAATAATATGTATTATAAATCACACACCATAAACAGCTGGAGTTTATTCCTGGGATGCAAGTCATCATATTAAAAAGCTAAAGAAAAACAATCACATGTTCATGTAAGTGAACGCAGTAAAAGCACTTGACAAATTTCAACACATATTCACAATAAAATTCAAAAAACAGGTGTAGAGGGAAACTTCTTCATCTTGATAAAGAGCATTTAGAAAGAATCTACAGCTAGTAACATCTACTATACTTAATGAAGAAAGACTGAATGCTTCTCTCCCAACGTCATGAACCAGGCAAAATGTTCACTTAATTCAACATAGCACTGGAAATTTTAGCCAGTGCAATAAGGCAAGTAAATGAAATAAAAGATATATGTCTCAGAAAGGAAAACATAAAATATTCCTATTTTCAGATGATATTGACAGCTACACAAAAAGTCCCAAAGAACATGCAAAAACCTGCAAGCTTTTGTTTGTAACTCTTAAAATTCATCTAAAGATGAAAAAGAAACCAGAATGCGCAAAACAACTTTGGAAAAGAACAAATCTGGGGTGCTCACACTTCTCATTTCAAAACTTTATTACAAAGCTACTATAATCAATCCTATGTGCTACTAGTGTAAAGCTAGAAATACAGATCAATAAAATAAAATTGAAAGTCACTTTAGGAATAAACCATTACATTTACAGTCAATTGATTTTCAACAAGGATGTCAAGATAGTTTATTAGGAAAAGAATAATCTTTTCAACACATTGTGCTGGCACTTTTGGATACAATATGCAAAAGGTAGATCCCCTACTTTACACCAGATATAAAAAATTAACTCAAAATTGATCATAGACCTAAATGTGAGAGCTCAAATTAGAAAACATATGAGGAAATTTTCATGACTTGATTTAGGCAATTGATTTTTAGATACAACATCAATAGCACAACTGTTTTGTGACAAAAGAAAAAGAAATTGAAATATTGGAATTTATTGAAATTAAAACATTTGTGATTTAGGGTATACCATCCAGTATTGAAAAGATAATGGGAGAAAATATTTGTAAAACATAAATCTGTTAAGGGACTGGAATGAAGATTATATAAAGCTTCTATTCATCTCTCTTGCCCAGTGATCTAAGGGATTGTTGGGTCTTTTTATGTTTATTAATTTGAGTTCTCTGTAGATCCTAGTTATCAACCTTTTGTCTGATTCAAAATATGCAAATATCCTTTCCCAATGTGTAGGTTGTCTTTTTGCTTTGGATGTTGTCTCCTTAGCTGTACAGAAGCTTTTAGTTTCATTAAGTCCCATTTATTTTTGTTGTTGTTGTGATTACCACAGAAATCTTCCTCATAAAGTCCTTCCCCAGGCCAATAGCTTCCAGTGTTTTCCCCACACTTTCTTTGAGGATTTTAATTGTTTTGTGCCTTAGATTTAGATCTTTTATCCATCTTGAATCAATTTTGGGGAGTGGAGAAATGTGTGGGTCCAGTTTCAGTCTTTTACACGTGGATATCGAGTCCTTCCAGCACCATTTATTGAATAGGGAGTCTTTCCCCTAGTGTATGTTCTTGTTTGGTTTATCAAAGATTAGGTGTAAGATGTTTGTTTCATTTCCTGGTTTTCTATTTGGTTCCAAATGTCAGTGTCTCTATTATTTTGCCAATACCATGCTGTTTTGATCACTATGGCCTTGTAGTACATCCCAAAGTCTGGTAGGCTGATGCCCCCCACTTTGTTTTTATTACTAAGAATTGCCTTGGCTACCCAGGTTTTTTTCTGGTTCCATACAAAATGAAGAATTGTTTTTTCCAAGTCCTGAAAGTATGATGTTTGTATTTTAATAGGATAGCATTGAATCTGTAGATTGCTTCGGGAAGTAGAGACATTCTAACAATGTTGATTCTTCCCAGCCATGAGCATGCTATGTTCTCACATTTGTTAATATCTTCTGCTATTTCTTTTCTTAGGATTTCATAATATTCTTTAGAGAGGTCCTTCACCTCTTTTGTGAGGTGTATTGTATTCCTAGGTATTTCATTTTCTTTGAGGCTACTGGGAAGGTATTGTATCCTTGATGTCCTTCTCATCTTGGCTGTTACTGGCATATACAAAGGCTACTGATTTCTGGACATTGATTTTATATCCTGAGACGTTACTGTCTTTTTTGATCACTTCTGGGAGTCTTGTGGTTGAGTCTTTGAGGTTCTCTAAGTATTAGATCATATCATTGGGAAAGAGGGAGAGTTTCACTTCCTCTGCCCCTATTTGAATACCTTTAATTTCCTTCTCTTGATTATATTGACTAGAACTTCCAGCACCATGTTGAATAGCAGTGGCAATAGAAACAAATGTGCATTGATAATAAATAACAATATTAAAAATAATTCTGTAGTATTTCTCCACAGGGCAGAAATTCTGCGAAATTGCAAAATTGTTCTTTTCTATCAGCTTTTTCATCTACTTTACATCACGCAGGGATAGGGCTGGAACTGAGTGAATCGCCCCAGCCCCCATCAAGTACCCAGGTTGTTAGGCCTCACCCCCCCCCCCGCCCACCCCCCCCCAACACCGACATAACCAGTGGACTGGCTGTGGAGCCACAGAGCCCCGTGTGACCTAGGCAGGTGCAAACCTCTAGAGCATTTGCTCATTGGAGGGAACTGGG
>CAUYON010104670.1:0-23007 GCA_963573935.1 Arctocebus calabarensis | reverse complement strand
GTACATGTATACCATGGAATACTATGTAGCCTTAAAGAAAGATGGAGACTTTACCTCTTTTGTGTTTACATGGATGGAGCTGGAACATAGTCTTCTTAGCAAAGTATCTCAAGAATGGAAGAAAAAGTATCCAATGTACTCAGCCCTAATATGAAGCTAATTTATAGCTTTTATATGAAAGCTAAAACCCAATTATAGCACAAGAATACAGGGAAAAGGGAAAGGGAGGTGAGGGGAGGGGGGAGGATAGGTGGAGGGAGGGCAATTAGTGGGATCACACCTATGGTGCAACTTAGTAGGGTACTGGTGAAACTTATTAAATGTAGAGTATCAATGTCTTTATATAGTGATCAAGAAAATGCCATGAAGGCTAACAGTACGATCAAAATATTTGATTGTATATGAAGCACATTCTGCCCTATGATTGCACCAATGTACACAATTATGATTTAATGAAATTATAAAAAAAACCCCAAATGCTATAAGATAGTAGTTCTACAACAATCAAGTACTGAGATTTGTGCACTCTGAGGAGAAGGTATGCAGACTCTCCTAGAGCTCTTGGAGCAGTACAGACCTCCTCAATAGCTGCCCCATTCCATCCCCACGGCCATGTCCAACTACTAGTTAGTACTAACTCGTTTAGTAATCTTCACATCCTATTATAGAGAACTCTCTCTGCAACTCAATACTAAGGTCATCATATCTTTCATGCTGACATGAAGTTGCTAATATAATAGTTGAAACTAAACACTGAATCTGCTATGTCCTAGAAAGCATCAGAGAAAGGATCTACAAGCTCTTTAAATACCTGCTATTGAAAACATTTGTCTTCAACTAATTTGCATTAATGAACACTGGCTAACTAGGCACATTTACAAACTATGAAGGTATAACCTCGTCCCAAAGTAACTCTGAATTGAAGCCAAGATTTTAATAAGAACAGGCTATTGATTTTGTCCATAAGGAGCATTCATTACTTAATATACATAGTTGGTAAGCTCCAGATATTATCAACCACAAGCAATAGTCCTTATTTGGAAAGTGAGCATGTTTTTGTGTATTTAGTTCAGAAAGTATCTGCAAACTCAATTATAACTCAAACTCATGTTAGTGATCAGTTGGAAATATCACTAACTTCTTTCATAAAGCATAGAGTATGCTTGGAAAGAAGGTTTTTTTTTTTTTTTTTTACTGTTTCCAAAGTATATTTTCAGTAACCTTGGTTTCTTGTATGCCTAATCATACAAATAAAAACAATCATCACAGAAAACATGAAGAACAACAGCAACTTCATTTCAAATAAGGCACAACTGTGAAACACAATTATAAATTGTTTAGGTAAACATGTAACTTACAAAAACTTATATAACTAATATAAATGCAAAAACAAGCATTTAGAAAGCTCTTATATATATATATTTTTTTTTTCTTTCAAGGAGTGTATCTTCCAAGCAATCACTAGCACATTTACTGCAACAGAAATGATACTAAACTCAGCAGTTGCAGTCTCCTGCAATGGAATTCCCCCAAAGCAATCTCTGACATCATTCTGAAATAATTAACCATGTATTACATGTCAACTTGGCTCATTTTTGACCATGGTATTATATCTCTATTTCAAATTTCTGTAATAAGTCCTATGTTAATGTAGAATTTATTAGCCCTTTATTTTGTTAGACTGAACTGGGAGTTGAAAACGTTTGTCTAGAAGGTGGTGAGTGGTAGGAAATGGATCTAAAACCAAAACCAAATCCTTTTTTTTTTTCTACAAACCAGGCATCTTGTCAGGGAAATAAAAGGAGAGTCCATGGTTTGGTAGAGACTGAACATTAACATTTGTCATGGCTTCTTAAGAAGATTAATCATTTTAGGTTTAAGTTAATGAACTCTAGAAACTGGTTACTTGTTGAATTCTACTATAACAACTCTTGGGACAGAGCCTAAGGAACAGACAAGTCCTCAGTTCTGTATCATGAATATGGCATAATGTGTTTCTGGTCTACCATCTCCTATCAGAACATTTTGGGACCAGATTTATTTTCAGAATTCATAATTTTTCATTAATGATGGCAAGATAAAAGGATGCATGTACTGAATACTGAATAACACTTACAGCAGAGGATATAAATCATTAATATTTCTGTAGTGAAACTTTTCAATATTCACACTAAGTTGTATGATTATACAACAAGAAAAGGCTATTATTAACCTCCTAGCAGTTCTGGGCAGATTTTGCTGTTAAGTGAGTTTTGGTGCAAAACTTGGAAAATCTTTTAGTGTTTTGTGTCTTGGGATTTTGGAATTATAAATTAGGAATCATGGTCCCATATCGATGGATGGAAACTGTTTCCATAGGGCATTCTCTAAGCTGGATCCAGCTTACTGTGAGACATGAGGGTTTTATGTGACTTCCCACCTTAAAGTGGGGCTGGCTCTGAAGTGGAGAAGTAAACACTGGATAAGTTCTTGTCTTAACGAGACAACTCAGAAAACTGCCCTTTAAGTATCAGGAAACAAACTCAGAAGTCGCTTTGATAGAATGAACAATCAAGCTAGAATTTGGTGAACAACTCTCAGGGGACTTCCTGCAGTCAGAGCTCAGGGTGAGTTGTAAAGGTTGGCACAGACTTCTGGTAAAAACAGGAAGATTTGTGTTTGTAGTTCAGGTTTTGAACACGAATTGTGTAGTTCACACAATTTGTTTATCAACTTGCAGTTTGATTTACTGGGAAGCTGTAATTTCTATGAAAATGTTGGGCTAGCTCTGGCCACTTTCTGTATCTTAATGACATTAATACCAATCTTGTTGGCATCTGAACAAACCAGCAGACTGAGGGACTGGCTATCTGTTCAGTAAAGAGCACGTATATAATCAGGAATTTCTACATATTTCTACTTAAATAGGGCCACTACTGCTCACAGAAGATAGACCAGGATTGTTCCTCTCCAAAATAAACGAAATGAATAGAATTAAGTTATTAGTATGTACCAGTACCTGGAGAGACCATATAGAACATACAAGCTCAGGCTTGTTGAGGTAAGAGTGGGCTTCAGTGTCTGAATTTTTACCAAGCACCCTGGATGACTCTACTACCCAGGAAAGTTGGAGCATTACTAAACTAGACAATACCTGTTACATTATACACTCACCTGTTTTTGTGTGGAGACCTTTGCCCAGGCTGAATGTCAAGGCTGACATACAGAGTTCTTACAGGAAATGGGAAATTATTGCCATATTTTTATAAGATACACAAAGACTTGCATGAGTAAAATAATAAGTCTTACTGGAAAATGATGTGATTCTAATGCTTCTATCAAAGTACCTTTAAAAAGCCTCAATACTTATCTATAGTAAAGCACAAGACATAATCAAAAAGTCATTTCCTGGTGACCAATTCTTATTTGCACAAATTCAAAATATTGTGTTAAAAAAATGGAACTGCCCTCCTGGATCCTATTTAGAATGGTGAGGATCGTGGATCTGAGGAGTCAGTGATTTAAATAGCCAGGATGGTAGAAAGTGACTATAATTTGACTATGAATCATGGTGATGCCACAGGAAGATTACGACAAGGAAACAAAGGGGCCCCGCTGTCCATTATAAACCACTGAATTGCCTTCAGATAAATGCATCTTGTCCTTTGAGTGGGAGCCACCTATCAAATTTCCCCCGCAGCCTGTTTTTTCACAGTAATGAAAATGCACTTTGCACAGTACAAGCTGCCTAATTCATTAGCACAAGCCTGTGTGGGCCACCTGCCTGGTGTCTGGGAGGAAGAACAAGGGAGAAAGGAGTTCATATTTTCCTAAAATGGCTGACCTTTTATCTGAAAGTGTCAAAAATTTTCCTCATTATTGAGAGATGCTCTATGTACCCCACAGCCAGGTAACTCCCTGGAGCACACCTCTGCTGATTGACACTGATTCCTCTTTTCAGGATATAGGTTTGGTCTGAATACTTGGTACTGAAGACATTCAGAGGACATGAAAATGAGTCTCATTCAACTTTCTTCTCCCAGTGAATATTTACCCTGGTTCCCAGAGACGTTGCTCTATGGATCCTGTGGTTCAAGTGTCAGGATGATCATAGTAGCATCTAGGCCTTCAAAAATAGCTTTTTCAGTTTGGAAAAACAGAAAGGAAATGTTCAGAAAATTCTTTGAAAAACAGTTAAAAGCACACTAAATAACATAGATACCTTCCCTTTATTTCTGACAGTTTGCAACTTCCTATACGTGCTCTTTCGAAAGAGCCAGGGGGTTCTAATTGAACCAGTCTGAGTGATAATAATGGGGACATGTTTTGAGATGGGTGAAGTCAGTTTCGGTCTGAGAAGAAAGAATATAGGCCGCTGGGATGTACTGATGTTGGCTCTTATTTTCACCAAAGCGGGCTGTACAGGTTGAGCCCAGGCTAAAGCGCTTTTGAAATGGTAATGTCGTATTTGCAGTCTTTATGGATAAAATACCATTATGCTGAATCTATGCTAGAGTTGATAATGAGGCTTTACATCTTAAAGAGTATCTAATTACTAATCTCAACGGTGTCTATTCCAGATTGCAGATGATAAATACTCCATGAGCAATCTTCTAAATCAGTTGAGCAGCCTGGGAAAGGATCAAGGAGAGTCGCCTTTAAGAAAAAGCAGCATCTAAAAAAAGAGCTGGATGAAAAGTAGATGCCCGATCACACATCCACTGTGCCTGGGCAGACAAAAATAGCCACCTGCACAGATTTAGTTCACTTCAATGTCAGGCTTCCCCCTCCAACCACCCTGTCTCCCTCCCCACCTTCAGGCACTCAGGCTCACAGCGGGTGGCTTAGAGTCCCACCCAAAGCAGGGCTACAGTGGAAACTGCAGAGTAAGGTGGCCAGCTTAGAACACTCCTCCTGGCCGCACTGATGACACCCTTCCTGAGAAAGGTTGGTTTTGTAGTATTAAAGGTGGAGAATGTTTCTGTAAGGTGCCAGGCACTGTATCACATTCTTCACACACATGATTTCATTGAGTCCAACAATGCTCTATATCACAGCCATGAGGATCCCTACCTCCCTGATGATATATCAATAAAGTTGCTTAACCCAGGGTATGCATTTAATTAGTGGCAGAACAGATTCTGAACCCAAAACTGATTGCAGAATCCATGCTTTCAGCCATTAAGCTATGCTGCCTCCTGTTTGGTCAAGAAGACTCATCACACGTCCTGGTTGAGTGCCCATCAGGATTGAGTATGCTAGTTATTTACATTCTTATCTCCAAACTCCAAATCAAAATTCTTGATTCTAGCTGACTTGTAATTAAAAAAGACAACATAAGAACATTTCATCCTAATAAAATTGAATACACATTCTTCTCATCAGCCCATGGAACATACTCCAAAATCGATCACATCTTAGGTCACAAGTCTAACCTCAGCAAATTTAAAAGAATAGAAATTATTCCTTATATCTTCTCGGACCACCATGGAATAAAAGTTGAACTTACCCCTCCCTACCCTTGCCCTTTTCCTCATATTCTTGTGCTATAGTTGGGTTATACCCTTCATACGAAAGCTATAAATTAGCTTCATAGTAGGGCTGAGTACATTGGATAATTTTTCTTCCATTCTTGAGATACTTTGCTAAGAAGAATATTTTCCAGCTTCATCCATGTAAACATGAACGAGGTAAAGTCTCCATTTTTCTTTAAGGCTGCGTAATATTCCACGGTATACATGCACCACAATTTATTAATCCATTTGTGGATCAATGGGCACTTGGGTTTCTTCCCTGACTTAGCAATTATGAATTGGGCTGCAATGAATATTCTGGTACAGATGTCTTTGTTATAATGTGATTTTTGGTCTGCTGGGTATATACCTAATAAAGAAATTATAGGATTGAATGGCAGGTCAATTTTTAGACCTCTATGTATTCTCCAAACATCCTTCCAAAAGGAACATATTAGTGTGCATTCCCACCAGGAGTGTGGAAGTGTTCCCTTTTCTCCATATCCCTACTAACATCTCTGGTTTTGGAATTTTGTTATGAGGGCTAATCTTACTGGAGTTAGGTGATATCTCAAGGTAGTTTTGATTTGCATTTCTCTGATGACTAAGGATGGTGAGCATTTTTTCATGTGTCTGTAGGCTATGTCAAGTCTTTTGCCCATCCTGAGATGGGATCACTTGTTCTTTTCTTGGTAATACATTTGAGTTCTCTGTGGATTCTGGTTATTAAACCTTTATTGGAGGCATAACCTGCAAATATTTTCTCCCATTCTGAGGGCTGTCTGCTTGCTAAACTTAAGAAAACTGACTACCTTCATAATAGGAATAGATATTTATATGTCATGAATCTGACAAAGGGTTGATAACTAGTATGTATACAGAACTCAAATTAATTTTAAAAAAAGAGCAAACAATCTCATTTTCACTGGGCAAGAAATATGAATAAAACTTTCCCCAAAGAAGACAGACAAATGACCATCAAACACATGAAAAAATGCCCATCATCTCTAATTAACAGAGAAACAGAAATCCAAACCACTTTGAGATATCACCTAACCCCAGCAAGAAAGGCCCACATCTCGAAGTCCCAAAGCTACAGATGCTAGCAAAGGTGTAAAGAACAAGGAACACTTTTACACTGTTGGTGGGATTGCAAACTAGTACAGCCTCTTTGGAAAGAAGTATGGAGAATTCTCAAAGAACTAAAAGTGGACTTTCCATTTGGCCCCACAATCCATTACTAGGTATCTACCCAAAAGAAAAAATCATTTTACCATAAGAACACATACACTAGAATGTTTATTGCAGCTCAGTTCACAATCACCAAGTTGTGGGATCTACCCAAGTGCCCATCTACACATGAATGGATTAATAAACTGTGGTATATGTGTACCATGGAATACGATTTAGCCTTAAAACAGATGGAGATTTTACATCTTTTGCATTAACCTAGATGGAGTTGAAACACATTCTACTTAGTAAAATATCACAAAAATGGAAAAGCAAGTATCTAATGTGCTCAGTACTAGTATGAAACTAGCAGATGAATAAATACACACCTACACAAGAAAAAAACACAACTAATCTCAAGTGAGGGAGGAAGGTAGCGAAGGGAAAGGGGAGAGGAGAGTAGGGAAGGGGATTGATCTGCTTTCACCTAATAGGAACAATGAAAGGGTATATGGCACACCTCCTGGGTGAGGGGCACATCTACAACTTGGACTCAACCTAACAAATGAAAACAATGTAACCTAATCATCTGCATCTTCATATTAATCTAACATAAAATAACAATAATAATAATAATAAAGAGAAGATAGCAAGGCAATAATAGTGAGTAACTTTAACACCCCATTGACAGCATCATACAGATCACTTAGAAAATCAACAAAGAAAAAATTAAACTTAAATTGGACTTCAGGCCAAATGGACTTAACAGATATTTACAAAATATTCTACCCAAAAAATGCAGAATATACATTATTCTCATCAGCACATGGATTATACCATAAGACAGATCATATGTTAAACCACAAAACAAATCTCAACAAATTTTTAAAAAATCAAAATCATATCAAGCATCTCTTCAGACTACAGTGAAATAAAACTAGAAATCAATAATACCAGGAAGAACTTTTGAAACTCTACAATTACATAGAAATCAAACAATATGCTCCTGAACGACATAGGGTCAAGAAAGTAAGACTGAAACAAAAGTGTTTTTCTGAAACAAATGAAAATGGAAAAACAACACGCCAAAATATAGGATATTGCAAAAGCAGTGCTAAGAAAGAAATTTATAGTGTTAAATGTGTACATTAAAAAACAAAGAGGATTACAAAGTAACAAATTCATGTTACAACTCAAGGACCTAGATAAGAAGAACAACCCAAACTCAAAATTAGTAAAAAAAGAGAAATTAGAAAGATCAGAGAAGAACTAAATGAAATAGAAAATAATAAGACAAATTATAATATCAACAAAAATAAAAGTTGGTTCTTCAAAAGGATAAACAAAATTGGCAAACCACTAGCTACACTAATTGCTTCAAATATTTTACTTGATATCTCTAAATCTTCCATTTCTCTGTTTTTAAATATCTGCCATATTTCTATCTTTAATATGCTAAATCTTTCTAGTTTCCTTAATACATTACATGGAATATAGTTAACTATATCTCTTTAATATATATATTAATTTATATATTAATATATATTATAATATATATAATATAGTTAAACTATATATCTTTGTATATTAATTATATTATCATATGTACTTTTATCAATATAAAAAACATTATTTCAATATTAATGTACTACCTGATAATCAGCAGGCCCAGGCATAGAAGGTTTTTTCTGAACCAGTAAGAAAGTACGAGGAAGAGAAGAACCAAATGCACTTTTTTTTTTCTTGAGGCAGATATTTCCAACTTTGGCAATTATAGTATTATTCAGGATATTATAAAAAGCAGGACCTAAAATTATTTGTAAAATCATATATAAGAATAAACATGCTTTTAGTTGCTTCTTTTGAATTGAGTTCTTTTAAATTAAGTATACTTTCTAGAAAAAACTGTCATACATTGCTGGCAGAAATACAAAAAGTGGTATAGTAACTTTAAAATACAGTTTGTCAATTCTTATAAAGTTAAATGTATATGTACCATATGATCTAGAAATTAAATTCCTAGGTATTTGCCCAAAAGAAACAAAAACAACTCAAATGCTCATAAGCCAAAAAATATATAAACAAAATATGCCCAAATAATAAAATCTCACTTAGTAATAAAAAGGAAATATAAACTTAACGTCAATGAATCTATAAAATATCATGTTAGTGAAAGAAGACAATTATAAAATTCTGAATAATGTTTGATTGCATTTATATGAAATTATAGAAGAAATGAAAATCATAGCATCAGAACAAGTTGCCTAGGACTGGATATAACAGTGGTGATTAACTGCCAATTGTAAACCCAAAATGATTTTTACTAGGTATAAATTCTGTAAGAATAGTCTGTCCTTACTGTGAAAAAATAGAAAAATTATTAACTCATAATTTTTCAATGACTAAAATCTATCACTCTACCTGCCTTCTTTCTCTAGCTAGAAGCCCCACTTTCACCCCCAGATTCCCTGAAGAGCATACCAGACCAAAGGAAATATAAATTCTTTCTGTTTACATTTCCCCAGCTCAAAACCACCTCCCTGAGAACTGGGGGGACAGGGTTTTCAAAGACAGTTTGGTGGGCAGAGGTTTACGCCATCAAGGTCTGCTAAGTGGCTGATTTCAGGGTTGAACCATCAGTCCTTTGGTATGAGCTGCTATCTGGGTGGGTCAGTTATCAGAATGCAGTTCCTTGAGTGGAGATCTAAGACCAGTTGAGTCAGTCTCTTAGTCTGGGTGGATCAGTCAATCCATTGGAATGCAGAACCTAGAAGACATCTCAAAAACTACCCTACATTCTGAAAAGGTGATGTTATTTGTGGACAAAAGTTAAGAATCTTTTCAGTTCCCTCTAGAGTATCTATATTCTTAGCACTGTATTCTAGAATACCCAATTAGAATACAAGAATATATGACTGAACATCCATGAAATTAAAAGTGAACATCATAAATATATTACCAGTAATGACCACACAGTTGATATATTACATATGTTCATCTGCCAAGAAGAAGTTAGGACATTTACTAAATAATGAAAAAATAATTAAGACACATGACATGTTAAATTGAAAACATATTAAAACTGTATATTATTTTAATCTGTGTTTGATGCATAGCTGATACCTTAAAAAAAATGTTGCTTAAAATTATGCCATGAACCATGGGAGAAACAAAAGAAAATGTACTCTTCAGTGTATCCATTTTGTTAACATTAAGTTACATAAAGCCAAAGAGTAGAAATACACAGATTGATTGCTAACCTGGCATTTTTGCTGTCCTGAAGTCCTCTGTGAATCGAGCAGCACTTTGACCAAATGGGATATTTTTCTGTCTTAATGTTGTCTCCAAGGACACAAGAGCAGTTCGAGGTTCATTATATGTGCCTGGAGCTGGGGTGATTGATTTTATAGGTAAGAATCTCTAGTGAAGAACAGAAAGATATGCCAGTGAGAAACTAGGGTACATTTTGATATTTCATGAGTTAAAAGCCATCTTCTAAGTAATATAATATCTGGAGTTTAATTTATGTCTTAATGGAGTGAAGAAAATGTAGATGAATTAAGATCTTATAGCCATCAAAAGATAAAATATGTAGCTTTTAGTAAAATCATCTAAATACCAATATAGTAATGTATTACGTGCAGATAGACTTTTAGAAGGAAATAATCTCAACATGAGATTGTAGATGACAGTATAAGGAGAATTTTCACACGAGATATTCCATAAGTTAAGATAAATACATAATTTAAATAACTATATGATCTAAATGATTTATTTTATGTAAGCAAAATGCATTAATTGACCAACTTCCTCAACATGTATATTCAATTAACTCTACAATGTTATTAAATACCTTATAAAAAATAAAATCTTAGATTCAAGTAGTTTATAAATTTGTTTTAATTTATAAGCTTAACTATATATGTATCTATTTGTATAACTATAAACTTTCATGAAAAGTAGCATTTATAATCTTACTTTTTAACTTTTACTTTGAAAATAATTTAAAATTTAGAGAAAAGTAGCATGAATAAAAATGATACAGAAAATACTGGTATTATCTTTACCTAGATTTGCCAGTTATTAACATTTTATGTCATTTGTGCATTTTTTTGTCTTACTATTCTATCTTTGTCTCTCTGTCTGTCTCTCCCTTTCTCTGTCTCTTACTCTACACACACACACACACAACCACTTAATGAAAAGTTATGTATTTCATGGCTCCTTACCCCTAAATACTTTAGTATGGATTTACAAAAGAAAAAGATATCTTCTAACATATTCTCAGTACAGTTATCAACTTCAGTAAATGTATCAATGATATAATACTTAAATCTGCCATTCATATTCCCAATTTGTCAGTTTATCTAATAAAGCCTCTATTACACTTATCACCTTCATTACAATATGTAGCTCAGGGTTAAATATGGTAACTTTCAATTTCTATGCCTCTTTAGTCTCCATTAATGTATTTGTGACTGCAACATTTTATTTTATTGAGACAGAGCCTCAAGCTGTCACCCTGGATAGAGTGCCATGGCGTCACAGCTCACAGCAACCTCCAGTTCCTAGGCTCAAGGTAGTCCCCCGCCTCCACCTCCCAAGTAGCTAGGATTACAGGCGCCTGCCACAACGTCGGCCATTTTTTGGTTGCAGCCGTCACTGTTGCTTGGCAGGCCCGGGCTGGATTCGAACCCGCCAGCTCAGGCGTATGTGGCTGGCACCTTATCCCATTGAGCCACAGGCGCCGAACCATTACTGCAACATTTTAAAAGGATATCACTTCCCCCTTGTGTATAATAGAACCTTCATTATTTGAGGTTTATCCAATGCTTCTTCATGATTACATCCAGGTTATACATTTCTGGACAGAATACTAAATGGGTGATGCAGTGGCCTTCTCAAAGCATCATATCCGAAAGCACATGACATCCTCTGTCCCCCACTGATCATTTTAATTTTGATCAAATCCAATATTCCCTCTATATGAAACACTCAGCATTCTACTGTAAGCAAGAGCTCTCCTTTCTTCAATTATTTATTTCATTATCTATCTGTCTATATATAACTGATCCTTGAACAACTCAGGTTTGATCTGAGTCCATTTATATTCAGAATTTCTTCCACCTCTGTCACCTGAGACCCACCCTTCTTTTCCACCCCCAGAACCTCAATGTGAAGAGGGCAAGGATGAAGACCTTTGTGATAATCTATTTAATACTTAATGAGCAATAAATAAATTTTCCCACTTTTATGAATTTCTTAATAACATTATTTTCTCTAGCTACTTTATTATATGAAAACAGTATGTAACACATATAACGTACGTGTTAATCCACATATGTTATCAGTAAGTGTTCCACTCAACAGTAGCATATTAGCAGTTAAGTCTGGCAGGAGTCAAAAGTTATACAAGGATTTTGAAATGCATGGGGGTTAGTACCCCAATCCCAACATTGTTCATGGGACAATTGTCCTTAGTTATATATTTATTATCCATATGGACTTATGAATGTCAGTTTTAATAATTTATAATTCATTATTGAAATTTCTATAAGTATGGGAGGACACTTCACACAGATTCCTATGTCCCTATGATATATTTTCATCATGTTATTTTTAAAAACATACTTTCTGACTTACAATGCTACAGATTCCTATTCTACCTCCCCTGGACTCTGTCATTTCTCTGAGAGATTTTCTTCTATTTAGTAGGGAATGGAATTAGAGAATAAGATCTGGAAACTAGATATGCTTCTTGCTAGTAGGGTATCTTTATTTCTCGGCTTATATAGCAGACAGAGCTAGAAAATGTGTGTGTGTGTGTTTGTGTGTGTGTAGAAAGAGAGAGAGAGAGAGAAAGTGCACACATCCAATTACACATACATATATACATATATGTATATTAAATATCCCTAAGCTCAGGAATTCAAGACCAGCATGAGCAAGAATGAGACATCATCTCTACTAAAAATAGAAGAACTAGTGGGGCTTTGTGGTGGGCCCTTATAGTCCCAACTACTCAGGAGGCTGAAGCAAGAGGATGGCTTGAGCCCAAGAATTTGAGGTTGCTGTGAGCTTGATGCTATGGCATTTTATCCAGGGTGACAAAGTAAGATTCTGTCTTAAAAAAAAAAAAAAAAACTCTGGCAGTGCCTGTGGCTAAAAGGGGTAGGGTGCCGGCCCCATATGCCAGAGGTGGCAGGTTCAAACCCAGCACCAGCCAAAAACTGTAAAAAAAAAAAAAAAAAAAACTCTTCAATTAAAATCCATCCCATGAGGTCCTCTCTCACCTCCTCCATTTCACTTCTGTATATACCTTCCTCTACAGTGAAAATGTGGCTCACACTACAAACTTTTTTTCTCAGATATATATCTAAAATAGCTTTATGATTGTTTTACATATACTACTCTAATAATCAACCTCCTAATAATTCAAAATTTGTTTTCCATTCTTACATTCACTACCCACCCATCCCCAATCCCAACCAAGACTAATACAGTCAAATACAGTAGAACCTTTGTAAGTTGACGACCCAACAGACTATAACAAACTGGTCAACATAAGGAATTAAGCCTACTGTCCTGATACACACATATGCTTTACTTTCTTGAACAGCTTTTATTAGAGAAAATCATATGAAATCATAATCAAAATAAAATCAAACATACAGTACCATACAAAATTAATACATTTACTGTTTTCTCATGGTTTAATCATTCTTTCTAAAAACGAGTCATTCTTGGTTTGTTTCTTATTCTTATTACAAATGTAATTGGAGAAAGCACTCTCAGTGCTGGCAATACCTCTCAGCATACCTAGGCATTTTTCCACAGCACCTGACTAAAGTCTGCTGCTTTATCAGATGCCTGGTATCCTCCTCTTTTGGAGTCTCTGCAATTTCCGTGTTATTCTCACTTGCTTCTTCCACTTAATCAGCTGCTTCATGCACTTTTATGTCGGTCTGTACTTCAGTCAATATTGATTAGAAAATTGCTTCTAAGTCAGGTTCATTACAGGTTGCCACCTCATTATCCACTGAAACAAAACCTTCAAAATCTACTCCTTCAAATTCTGCCATGGGAGATGGATTGCCTGGTGGGGTTAAAACATTGTGCTCTTGGATTGTGACAAATCCAACTTTCTTGAAACATTTCTAATCATTTCTAGCTGAACTTTATTCCAAGCAAAACTGATTGAGAGGACAGCATCCAGAGAGTTACCTGGTGGTGCAGAGGAACCTGCTTCCACAGGCAGACCACAGGTTTGCGCTATAGTAATGACCAAATGCAGGAGCTGGACTTAGTAGTTCATTTTAAATGTTTTGATGATGCCTTGATCCGGAGTTTGGATTTTTGAGGTCATTTTTGAAAGCAGAAATTTCCATGTCATGTTTGCAAGATGACATTCACTTGTGGATGACCAGGACAGTTGTCTATTTTCAGTAGAATAGACCATTTCTTCTTCATTTATCTGTTCATACCACTTACCCACTCCTCAAATAGGGCAGCAGTCATCAATGTGCACTTGTTTTATCTCCAAGTGATAGGAAGTCTTTGGGCTTCAGGTTCTTGAGTGTGCATGGCTTTGATAATTTACCAATCACTAAGGGCTTTAGTTTCACTGCAGTTGAACTAGCACAAAGCAGAACTGCAAAATATTCTTTGAAAAGTATTCTATTCTTAACATTTGGCACCCTTCATGACTAGACTCCTAAAAGGCACAGCCTTGAAAAAAGACTCTCTACTGGTCAGCATAAAAGATAGCATCATCTTTGAAGCCTCTGGTGAAGTCTGTGAACTTTTCGATGAATTCCTCTACAACTTTTACTAGAACTTCATTGGATTCACCACACAAGACACACTTGGAGATCTTGGTCATGGTTTAAATTTCTTGAGCCAACCACTTGATGCTTGGAAATCTGCCACCCCAAATTCCTGTGCCAATTTTTAACAACTTCTTGGATCACTGGGCCAGAAAGTGAGGTGTTAATTGCTCTCATTTGTTTGAATCAGTTTAATCTGGCTTCATTGACTTGACTGAGGGAAGTTTTCCTCCTTTTCTTCTGTAGGTCTTTGCTTTCCTTACCATATCTCTCCAAGTACTCAAGTTTACATTTTTAAATGTTGCTAACTGTGGTCTTGCTTACACCAAAATGTTTTACTATCTTTCTTTAGCTGTTGCTGTCCAGAAAATGTAGAAGATCAACCTTTTCCTTCAATGTCAGTTATTTGAGTTCTTTCCTTTGGGCCATCATATCTCAATTAACTATAAAATTGTCAGTGATTGTAAGATATACCTACAATTCAGACTAGTCCTTCACGTTGAAAAAATCTTCCAGGACACATAATAAAGAATAGCATGTTAGGGCTAATCAAACATGTGGTATTAAAACTTGAAAAAAAGAACTTATAGTAAAGAAAAGATAACCCCAATAAGGCACAAATTCCACACCTTCTACCCCTTGGTGTAGAATGGCTGCAACTGGTCGAGTTATAGAGGGTAAATTGTTTGCCACATTTCAAGTAATTAAGATACAACTTGTGGAGGTGGCCAATATATAAAGGTTGGTCTTCTGTTGAGTAGTATGTGTAGTGCATGTCCAGTCTATGACTGTTAGGTTAACTTGAGATGGTCAATGTAGGGAGGTAGTTGACTATGGAGGTTTTACTGTACTATGGTTACCAGATTATTCCTTCCTTTCTTCCCTTCAATGTGGTTAAGAGCATTCATTTCAAATATAATTACTCATTTGTGCCCATTTGCTTTCAATTTTAGCAGTTTTCTTAATCTTTCCCAGGCTTACTTTTTTTTTTTTTTCATGAGACAGAATCTCACTCTGTCACCCTTAGTAGAGTGCTGTGGAGTCATAGCTCACAGCAACCTCAAACTCTTGGGCTCAAGCTATCCTCTTGCCTGAGCCTCCCGAGTAGCTGACTACAGGTGCCCACCACAATGCCAGGATAGTTTTTCTATAGGTCTCACTTTTCTCAGGCTGGTCTCAAACTCCTGACCTTAAGCAATTCACTTGCCTTGGCTTCCCAGAGTCGGAGGATTAGAGGCCGAGCCACTATGCCTGACCTCCCATGCTTACTGATTTACTTTACTTTTGAATATATGAAACATTGACATGCTTCCAAAAGACAAAATATATACTTTAAAAAGTATAGGGAAAAAAAATGTTACTCCCTCCATTTCCCTTTCAACTCAACAGATGCTGCACCACTGAGGGGACAAAGGTCTCAATTTTTAATATTTAACAATTTCCATGGTGCAAATACACCCACAGCAATGGCTAATTTTACCCTACAAACATGACATCGATCAGCTTTCAAAACTCTTGTAAAATTAACAATTGGCTATTATAAGACTGTACAAGAAAGCTGCAGCATTTCAGTGCTTCCACTCCATCTCCTCAATATTTCTTATAGGTAACCAATGTCATTGTTTTCTGGTTTATCCTTGCTGTATTATACAAAGACAAGCAGTTATGTGTATATTTTCCCATTTTCCCTTCTTTTTTCCACAAAAAAAATGTGTATCCTATATGCAATTTATAATTTATTAGTGGAACTACCAAAAAGGATTCTCAAATATTTTTCCTAAATACTGTCTTATTATTTCGATGCTAGGTACTGTGGTTATAAAATGGTAATTCTCTCTTCTGGCTACATATTAGAATCATTTGAAGAGTTAAAAAAATACTGGTACCTGGGCCCTATTCTAGACCAATCGTTGAGAGGAAGAGCAGAAGGTCTGATTAACACTTGGGTTATCAAAATCTATTAAAATCTCTCAAGCGTTTCTAATATACATCCAGGTTGAGAATCATTGTCATTAAGAAAATTTATGTTTCTAAAATTAATAATTGAAGATATAAAGCAATTCATTGCATTTAGATAAAATACCAAACTGCTAAAATAAGTGTCCCAAGGCTTGGCACCTGTGGCTCAAGCGGCTAAGGCACCAGACACATACACCAGAGCTGGTGGGTTCAAATTCAGCCTGGGCCTGCCAAACAACAATGACTACAACCAAAAGATAGCCGGGCGCTGTGTTCGGCACCTGCAGCTACTTGAGAGGCTGAGATAAGAGAAGCGCTTAAGCCCAGGAGTTGGAGGTTGCTGTGAGCTGTGAGGCTACAGCACTCTACCCATGGGGACAGATTTAGGCTCTGTCTCAAAAAAAAAAAGAAAAGAAAGAAAAGAAAAGTGTCCCCAAAATATCTTTCTTTATTCCCATGAGCCAGAAATTCTATGTTCTAAGTACGTGTTGTTAATTATATTATCTGTGATTTTCTCTCATAATCATTAGAATATCTGTTCATATAAAAGAAAATGCTATTACTACGGCATAGGGTATCCTGTTTGGTTGCAACTCCTCCATATCTTTTACCCAGAACCATTATTCTTTTCTCCATCATCCCCTTAAACAAAATTGATAACATATTCTTTTCTTCTGAAATATATTTAAAATATGATTAGTGCCAAGTGATATAAAGTTATGGCTATATATGAAATGAACGGAAATAGGATAAAAACTGAGAGTTCTAGTTGTAAAAATTATATTTTAAAAAATTAAGGGCACATATACACACACAAATACACAAAATATACTGTCTTTCACACATCTGTCTCATGTAGTACCTTAAGTACCATTAAGTTGCTTAAGACAGAAACATGATATTCATTTTGATTCTTCTCAGTCCCTCACTACATCTAACCCATTAAAAAGTCATGTTAATTATCTCTCCAAAATATATCTGCAATTGTCTCCAAGGAGGTATCTCTTAAGGACAATCAAACCAGTAGTCATCTGTAGTTACTTGAAGGTTAATAATATTCCCAAGTTAAAGAAGATAATCAGAGCTGTACATAGCGTAGGTGAATAAATATCACAACTACTTTGGTGTGGAGACTATACATTATAAAAGTTTGATAGTACTATAATAAACTTCCCTTAGAAATAATCTTAGTTACCTTTAAGTCCCCTTAGTACATTCCTTGAAAAATGTGAAATGGATATTGTAAAATATGTTCCATGACTGTTGTATCACTAGAAAAGGTCTCATTGGAAGTTATAGATATGACCTATGGCCAGGATCCAAAGAACACCTTCAGAACCTTTTTGGAAAGATATGCATGCCCTCATAAGTTACACATTAACAGCCCATACATTCATTAAATATATTAATGAATATATGAATGAATATATTATTTTATTTAATTCATTCATCATTTATTCTTTTTTGACAAATATCAGACAATATGAGCAGAACTATATTATATTTTAAAACAGACTAAAATTTACATTTCTTATAAACTGAATTAAACATTCACATATGCAAATTTACTTAATAGAAAATGTCTAATAGATCATTCTTATTCAAGTATTCATCTATCATTATTAATATTCTACATTATTTCACTTCATTTTACTCATGTTTTGGATGATTTTTGCAGACCACATGACTGTTTACAATTTGCTTAAATGCCAATTTTCCTTCCATAATCTCTATAAATATCATCAGATTCATTGCTGGCCTTATACTATACCTACTAGACTCTATATCTAAAAATAGCTGTAGACCATTACCTGGGATTGAGAAAGAAAAGCAGAAGGTGGATCATTTACAATTCGTGTCATACATTTTTTCTCTTGAAATTGGCTTTTAATGTCATATTTTCCAGGCCCTGGTACTCCCTAAATTACAGAAACAAATACAAGTTCTCATTTAAAAAGGATCTATAGCACATACAGGTAGAGTTGGCTAAATATCAGAACCAAAGCTACACAGCTTTTAAACAAATTCCTATATATTATCAAAATTCTTCATTAAAAGGCAAGCCAGAACAAACTTCTTAAGAGCAACAAAAAAGAAAATTTTCCTTAGCAAAGTTTTCTTGAACTGGAAAATACACTCTACCTGAAACTTTGCTGCCCTCTACTGATAAAGGTCAGAAAAACTAATCTGGCTCCACATGAATAAAAATTAAAATGAAGAAATAAAAATGAGTTCTAAAATTCATCCACTTAAAAATATACAACTAGCTTTTTTCCAAAAACTATATTTTATTGTATTTTCAAATTTCTTTTAACTACTACTTTCTTTAGCTACTAGCTTTGGAAGAGACAGCAGGCTATTGATTAAAATAAATTAACTAATGTTTCAACTACAAATGTTAGAATTGTAGACTCGATACAATTAGCTTTTAAATAGATATTTTACCATAGATAAGAATTAATTCAGTAAATCCTGAGATTGAGTTATTATTTTAATAATATACATTAAATATATATCAAAACATCTACCTATTCATTATCAAATATTTTAATTACCTTGATAAAGTACCTTCCATAGTAAAAAATAATAAAGTTAAATTCAAATCTTCTGGTCCATATACACTTCAACTATTTTCTACAGTTTAAAGAATTACTCTTTGATTTATTAATTAAATACTTAGCTTATAAATTGGACATATAATGAAGTTCTACCAGCATATCCTTTCATCCCTTCTTCTAATATGTATAAATCCAATCACTTCCCTCTGCTCTCACAACTTTGACTCTGATCCAAGCCTCCACCATCTCTTGCCTGAATTATTGTGCAATTTTCCTAAATTCCCTCTACCTTTACCCTTGCCTATCATCAACCTATCAACACAGCAGCTAGAGTTGGTTGGCTCTGGTCCAGAATTTGAGTTAAATCACATCACTCTCCTTCTCAAACCCATCCAATGGTTTCCAGTCTTACTTAGAGCAAAAACCAAATCCTGAATTCCACTCCTGGACACAGTATTGCTACTCTAACTTCAACTCCTACTATGCTATCCCTTCATTCACTCTACTCCATCTCTTCCTCAAATAGATCAGGTAAATATCTGCTTCAAAACACTGACACTTGGCAATCTCTTTGCTTAGAATGTTCACCATGGCTTACTCTATTTCAATCAGGTTACTATCCAATGTCACCTCTCCATGAGTCATTTCCAAGACAGTAAATCTAAAATTTTTTTGCATCCTATCCAAAATATAGTTTTCTGCTACATTTTAAGCTCTAAGACAGCAGGATTTGTTTTTCTTTTTTGTTCACTGCTGTATCTCTTGAGTATAGAAGGGTACCTAGAGCATGGTAGGTGTTCAATTAATATTTGCCAGAAGAATGGATGAATGCATGAATTGAATCCTACCTTTTCGCTGACTACATCATGAACTTGAAGATATGTCCCCATTAGAAAAAAATGAGGCTTCAAATAAGCATACTAGCCATTTCTAATTATAGTAAAATATTTAAATCCTATGTACTTAAAAAGAGATAATTTTAAAAATTACTTTAGGAGAAACAAATACAAAAGTACCACTTCTTAATAACAAGTTAGATTCTAAAAAGTATGCCAAGGTGAATGTTATCTTGTCTCAAATGAGCAATTTCAAGCCATTTTTTGTTGACTAGTAGAAAACATGTACTTCAGCTATGGCATATCGGATTATTTTTATTTATGAACTTGTAGTAAGTTGAGAAGAAATGAAACATAATCCTGTGTCTATATAAACCTCTGAAATGTGTATCAAATATGTAAATATACAGAATATAACTTCAAATGCTAATATATTTTCTGGAACTATAGCAATAAGTTGTATCCTTCTTCTTTCTTCTCCTTATACAGTAGCCCTCTTTATCCATGGGGGATATGCTTCAAGACCCCCCAGTGAGTACATTATAATGAGGATAGCACCTAACCCAACCATATGTACACTGTTTTATCTTACACATACATACATATGATAAAATTTAATTTATAAATTATGTACAGGAAAAGATTGATAATAACAATATAGTATGACAACTATAACAATATACTAGTCACAGTTTCAAGGATAGAAGATATACTCTTAGTGTAGATCTTAGCAACCTTAGCAATCTTAGTAATTCCCCCTACTTAGTGAATAGAAGTAGGAGGAATTTAGGAAAATTTCACAATAATTTATTTTTCCTTCCCTATAAATAGAGAACTTTTACCTTGTCACTAGAAATACTTTATGACTTCTCTTTGGCATAACCAAGTTGCTAGCCTCATTACTTTTGTCTCACTATTTCTGCATTTTTAGGCCATGATTAAGTAAAATAAGAGTTACTTGAATACAAACACTATAATACTTCAATCTGACAACTGAAGTACCTACTAAGTGACTAATGGTTAGGTGAAGTTTACAGCATGAACAGAGGCATGATTCATCAACAGGCTGAATGGGACAAGAAAGTGAGAAATTTCATGCTACTCAGAATAGCACACAATTTAAAAGACATGAATTGTTTATTTCTGGAATTTTCCATTTCATATTTTCAGACCATTGTTAATTACAGGTAACTAAAACTGCAAAAAGTGAAGCAGTGGATAAAGGAGGACTACTAAATAAGCAGGCATCATTAAAATAAGCAGCTACTAACAGGCCAATATTACTTTCCTACTGTTTCAGCAAGTGCATAAGTGGCCATTACTATGGACCACAGGAAAAAGATTAAGTGTGACTAAAAGGGTAAGTGAATGTATTTAAGAAAAATTTTTCACAAAAAGTATACATGAAATCTTGAATGCTTCAATAAATATTTCCTTATCTTCTGCTTTTTCTTAAATATTCTAATGTTACTGAATTTTGCTTCACTAAAAAATAGAGCAAAAAAATGCGATCCTTGACTCTATAAAGTTAGGGTTAGGATTTAATAAACCAATTAGAAATAAGCTCCAAATAAGCTTATGAGAACTGACCACTGATAAACAGGTCCTGGTTTTTACAACTTCTAAAGAAGGCAGAAAAAAAGACCATGCCCAAGCACAAGCTGAAAATGATGTGGTATTTATCCAGCTTTTCCAAATTGTGATCAACAGACCACATGCATTGAAATCAGCCTATTCAATACAAACCGTCCAGTGTCCCATTGGAGACCTAGTGAATCAGAATATTATTGGGTCTAGTAGTCTACTTTAACATGCTTCACAGATGATTCTTATGCAAAATGAAGAAGGACAGCCTACAAAATTCATCACTATCACAGCGTCTTTTACTAGTCACATCTGTCCTACAGAAGTGTGTTCCTCGACCTTGTCTCTTGACTCAGCTCCAAACCGTTGGCTTTCTTGCTAAATTTCTGTCCTTTAACTCTCCTGGACTGGAGTGTCTGCAGAAAGCTGGCTACAGACCGCCATCTTGGCTCCTCCCCCTGTCCAACGGAAGAAAGCCCAGATCTTGAAATGATCGTGGAAGCAGAAGTTAAAAATTATTTATCATGGAAGCAGAAGTTAAAAATTATTAGAGGAGGTTGTTTATGGCATTTTTCATCTGCGACCTAATGAAAATAGTTTTTCTTTAAAAACCAAAGTATAATCATCCATTTCATCAGAGAGTGTGCAAGGATTAGGGGACTGAGAGAAGCCATACAGCTTAAATTTTATTCCTATATCATCATCAGTGATGATTATTTCATTTTTAAAAATACTAAAAGTTTAGGGCAGTGCCTGTGGCTCAGTGAGTAGGGTGCTGGCCCCATATACCGAGGGTAGCGGGTTCAAACCCAGCCCAGCTGAACTGCAAAACAAAAAAATAGCCAAGCATTATGGCGGGCGCCTGTAGTCCTAGCTACTCAGGAGGTTGAGGCAAGAGAATTGCCTAAGCCCAAGAGCTGGAGGTTGCTGTGAGCTGTGTGACACGACGGCACTCTACCGAGGGCCATAGAGTGAGACTCTGTCTCTACAAAAAAAAAAAAAATACTAAAAGTTTATTGTGTGAAAAGTACTGGTATAATAGAGCAAAAGCTCTGCTTTGAGAAGTTCACACTAGATTAGTAGTTCTCAACCCAAGCTGCATAAAACAGTCACATGGGGAACTTTTAAAAATAGTAATGCCTTATCCCACCTCATTCAAATTAAAGCCAATAGAAATGAGGCCCAGGCAGTATCAAACTGGAAGAAAAATTCTTCCTGATTGATTCTAATGCATAGTCAGGACTGAGGCCTATTAGCCCTGCTTAAAACTCATACCACTGGCCTGACCCAAGCACAATCACTGCTAGTTTAGTATCTGCAAACTGTCATTGTTTTCTAGGATTTCAGAGACCCTTCAAGTAGCAAGGGTGATAGTGAGACCAGATTGCTATGAATTTCTTAACTCCTAGATCTCATTCTACAATTTTAACTACTACAAACATTTTTTTTTATTGAATCATAGCTGTGTACATTAGTTCAACCATGGGGTACAGTGTGGGGGCTTCACATGCAATCTGAGATATTTTTATCAACCTGATTGACATACCATTCATGATATTTTCTCATTTACTATATGAAAACA
>CAUYON010104668.1:0-34509 GCA_963573935.1 Arctocebus calabarensis | reverse complement strand
TGATCAAGAAAATGCCATGAAGGCTAACTGTAACAGTACGATCAAAACATTTCTGAATGTATATGAATCGTGCCCTATGATTGCACCAATGTACAGAATTATGATTCAATAAAATTATAAAAAAAAAAAAAGGAAGTGGCTACAGGAACAATGAAAGGGGCTCTGAATTAAGGAAATGCTGATACTGAAAAGCATGTTAAAGATGATATAAAATAATCCTTCCATTTTTCAGATGAGGAAAGGAAGTCTAGAGAGTGGAAGCCGTCTGAGGATTGTCATTGCAGCCGTGTCATACCCCCTCCAGTGGAATCCACCAATTGTTGGCAAGTCTGGCAGATAGAACATCTGAAATCTGGTGAGCTTAAAATCTGTCATCAAACTTACTTTCTCCCCTTGGCCATGACTACCTGCATTCTGAAATGACTGCAGTCTAAGACCACTTTCATTCTTTGAATTTTAGGAAAACAAACATACTTTGTATGTGACATTGGATTTATCCCCTCATTCATATCTAACATGGAGTATGGTTTTTAAATGAATTGTGCTGAATTTCTCATTTTTCAGATGTGTGTGTATGTGTATCTCTCTATATATTTTAAACCAATTATTTAAGCACTGAGGAATGTGGGTAAAGACGTGGCTCTATTTCTCATTCAGGACATATAGTGATGGAATTATTTGAGAACAGACTTTTAAGGGCAGGGACTTAGAGGTTCTGGGTCAATGAGGGCCAGGACTCTTGAAAGCTTAGGAAATAAACTTGGACCCTCAAAGTCCTCTAGTAAGGACGCTTGAAAAGGATCTCATGAAAGAGTATAAGAAGGAAATGTAATACCCTGAGGTCTCAAAGAAACATTACCTGAGTGACAGTCTTAGGCCTAAATTTAAAAAACACACACAGATTGTTCCAACAGTGCTGGCGGTATAGTACCAATGTGATGAGATGAGCAAGTATTATTTTTCCAGAGGCAGAAAAAAATAAAAATGGAATCTCAGGGGCCTATTGGCAATGATCACATTTGACTGCATTTAAAGGTATAGCTACCTCATGTGTTTTTTACATTTACAGTTGGTCCGGGGCCCATTTCAGATCCCTGTCAAATCATCTTAGGTTTCTTATTGAAAATCTTTTCATTGTTCATGTTTCCAGGGGTGCAGGTACTGAGGATGATTTTTCTACTACAAAATGATCAATAACCTGACTATAGCTGACTTTTTCCCACTCATGACAGCAGTCAACTTTCAACTCTTCTGGGGATGTTTATCTAGTTGCCTGATGCTTCAGGCCATTTGATGACTTCCATTTGCTGCTGGCCTTTGGAGTCTTTATCTTCCTCATTACCACCTCTACCGCAGGGCAAGGGAATGGAAGAAAGTGGCAGAAAATCAGTTTACTTTCTTGTTGTTAGATGCTTTGAGGAAAGGTCTGGTGGGGGCCAGGGTAGAAACAAACAATTGATTCTGCTCAGCCATCTGTCACCTTTTCCCTTTTCTTTTTTTTTTTAAATTTATTTATTAAATCATAGCTGTGTACGTTAGCGCAATCATGGGGTACATTGTGCGAGCTTCATATACAATCTGAAATATTTTCATCCGACTGTTCGACATAAGCTTCATGAGATTTTCTCGTTTAGTATCTGAAAACATTTGTGTTCTGCATTTAGTAGGTTTCACCTGTCCCTTCTAAGATGCACCATAAGTGTGATCCCACCATTTACCCTCTCCTGTCTGTCCCATCCTTACATGTAATTGAGTACTAACTTGGTGGTCCAGGAAACTTTCTGGATTTGCAATATCAAATGATGTCCACTGTGCCAATTGACACAGTAAACGTAGAAGGCAGGTAAACAAAAATAAGAAAACAAACCGAAAAAGCAGAAAACAGAAAAGGCTCCACATGATAAGTGTATGTACTTCTATCTAACTTCTGTAGTTGAGTCAAAACTGAAGGCTTTTCTCTGTTAGCAGTACAGAAGAATATTCACAAATGTCATGATTCATATAGATGTCTGGTACTGTTCCTCTGTTTTTGCATTAATCTCCATTGAGAAACTGCCCAGACTTCAGATTTCCCAATCCTAAACTGAGTAGGGATAGAAGTTCAGAGTCTCAGTCAACACACTGGTGAACGATCCTTTCACTACCACCACTGCCTTCCTGTCTCCTCTTGGCGTTTCTATGCACATGTGTAATCTAAATGGCATAGTAGCCTCTGAACAGTGACAGTGGTTGACTATAGTTGCTCCAAAGATGAAGACTACTGTGTCTGCTATGTTGGCATGTGTATTTTATGTATTTAGGAGATCAGTAGGGAAAAAGATCACCCCATGAGGATACTGGAAAAGTCCTTTTTTTTTTTTTTTAAGAGACAGAGTTTCACTTTATTGCCCTCAGTAGAGTGCAGTGGCATCACAGCTCACAGCAACCTCCAGCTCCTGGGCTTAGGCGATTCTCTTGCCTCAGCCTCCCGAGTGGCTGGGACTACAGGCGCCTGCCACAACACCCGGCTAGTTTTTTTTTAAATTTGCATATGCAACAGCACGCAGAACTGTCTGGTGACGTCACGTTGCTATGACCAACTGAAAGAGTCCTCTGAGCAAAAGCAGAGCAGTGCTCCAGTAGCGCAATCGGTTAGCGCGTGGTACCAGCACTCTAGTGCAATGATACTGAGGCTGTGAGTTCGACTCTCACCTGGAGCAGCAGCTTTTTTTTTTTTTTTTTTGAGACAGAGTCTCACTGACTGTCGCCCTTGGTAGAGGGCCATGGCTTCACAGCTCACAGCAACCTCAAACTTGGGCTTAAGTGATTCTCTTGTGTCGGACTCCCAAGTAGCCGGGACTACAGGTGCCCGCCACAACGCCCTGCTATTTTTTGTTTGCAGTTCGGCCGGGGCAGGGTTTGAACCTGCCATTCTCGGTATATGGGGCTGGTGCCCTACCCACTGAGCCACAGGCGCCGCCCTAGAAAAGAACTCTTATTTTCCATCAAAAAATCACAGACGATTGGGATAAATAGAAATCTGAATATTACTTAGGGTATAAATAAAATATCTTCTCTGACAGTAGGAGGCTAGTGTCATCTTAACTAGATAATTTTCATATTCCAATGGACTGCTTACTAATTTATTGACTTTGGGTAAGTCATTGATACATCTTGCTGAGATACCTCCCTAGGGATGGTTAAGAGTATCTGTTCTCCATCTCTTACAGAGTTAGTGTGAAGAATGAATGAACAATAATGTGACTGTGTCTAGCCAAATATGTCTGTAGCTTCTGAATGAGGACCCTGAAGAGTCTGCCTTCAACAGCCTCAGGAGCTTAACAGTCAAGCCTAGATATACGTTTTAGAGTAGATACAATCTCAAGGGATTGGTGTGGGAAGAAGATACTGCATTTATACTATAAGTAGATGTTATAAGTCACACTCAGATTTCTATTGATCCCACTCTTCTGTGATTTTTGCTGGATAATAGGAGTACTTTTCTAGGACTCAGTCCATTAAACTATTAAGGTATAGGCAGAGAGGAAAGAACTTCCCATTGAAATGAAAGGTTGATTCTTCACATGTATACCAAAAATATGTCAAAAGTTCTAGTTATCAAGTCTTCCAAATAGCACATTAGAAAGCTCACAAGAATACAAGCTTCATTAGAGGGGAAAGTTTTTTTTTTTTTTTTTTGAGACAGAGTCTTACAATCTTGGTAAAGTGCCATGGCGTCACAGCTCACAGCAACCTCCCACTCTTGGGTCTAAGTGATTCTCTTGCCTCATCCTCCCAAGTATCTGGGATTATAGGCATCTGCCACAATGCCAGGCTATTCTTCTGTTGCAGTTGTCACTGCTGCTCAGCTGGCTGGGGCTGGGTTCGAACCTGCCAGTCTTGGTGTATGTGACTGGAGCCATAACCACTGTGCTACGGGCCTCAAACCAGGGGGGAAAGTTTTATACAGTTTTCCCAGTGCTATATCTCCAGTGCTTCGAATAATTCCTGAGATTTAGTAGGCGCTCAATTCATATGTTGAGTAGATGAATAAATACTCACATTTATCATTCCAGATAGGACATCGTAACTAATATCTGTATATTTGTTTGTAGTATAATTATCATAGGGTAGGATTCTGGAATTTAAAAAAGGAATAGCTCTGAGGGGAAGAGAAGTTCACAGTAGTTCAAAAATCACAGCTGCAAAAGAAAATAAGATTGTCAAGGCCTTCCATCTTGCCTCAAGTTCAGGAAAATAAAAAAAAATATGTTAATCACCGTAGGATTTAATATAAATAATAGTTTACTGGGATAAGCTTAAGTGCTGTGGATTTACTGACAGCAAGACTAACATTTTCTACCTTTTTATTGTTTAGCATTTATATAGTCTGATTCCCATACAGTGAAGCTCTCTATTAGACCCATTGCTGGGGATTGCGGAACATTTTCTGCAAATAGGACTTAGTTACTTCAAAATCTTCTTCTGTCTCCTTTCTTCTTGGCTTTCTCTTTGTAATTCTACCACCTGTCCCTGAAATCTGGTTCCAACCTCCAGCCTCTTGTGGGATTCTGACAAAACTCCTGATGCTGTGACTTGAAGCATGTTGATCCTAAAACTGGACAAATCCTTGCAAGCAGGTCTCAGACTCCTGTGAAAAAGTCTAAAAAGGCTTTCCATCAGAGACAGAAGTTTTCTGGTTTATCAGTCTTCTTATCTCTGGCACCTTGTATCAGTCTCTTCTATTCTGAATCCTTTCCTTGGATGTTGCTTGCCATCAAGCATCTTGAGTCTTCTATAGATTAATTGTCTGGATCTCATCTTTTATTTTATTATTATCTGTAGTTTTCATGAACTAGCTGTGTCTGAACTCTTTTCCTGACATGTTTCTGTATTCTGGTTCTCTAATCTGCCTTCATTAACAGCTATGTTTCTACATTTTTCTGTGGCTCATAGTTCCTTTTGTGGGATATCCTCATATCTTTGCTGCTCCTAATCCTTCCCAAGCTCCAACAGAGGGAAAAATGCAAGGTGGGACCAGTCCAAATAAAAGAAAATTTGCAAAAGGAGTAAGGGCAGTTCCAACCAGTAATTTTATGTCTTTCCCTCATTTATAGAGTTAGGGAAATAATGTTCTCAATCTCTAAAATTCTTTTATATAGGAATTCCCATCTTGGAAGTTTCGTCCAAGTCTAGACCATCTTGAAAATGAGCTGGAACCAAGACATTATTTAGAAACAAAAACAGAGCAGGAGGAATCACGCTACCTGGCCTTCTTAACTATCAGACCGACTGTAGTGGTAGCACAGTGTTTGTGTTAAAATAATCCTGGTTTTACTTAATTAAGACCCTAAAGTGCAAGACTACTGGTGACATTTCAGATACGCCAAAGAGAAGCTGTAATGTGCTTTCTTTAATTGAAAAAGTGAAAGTTCTCCACTTAATAAAGAAAGGGAAAAAAATCATATGCTAAAATGGCCAAGTACTATGGCAATTGCTCTTGAAAATCTTCTTTTCATGAAATTGTGAAGAAGGAAAAAGAAACATGTTTGGCTGTTGTACCTCAACATGCAAAAGTCACAGCCACAGTGCACAGTAAGACTTGGTTAGACAGACAAGTTATTAAATTTGTGGGTTGCAGACAGGAACACAAATGATTTCAAATCGACTGCAACTGGGTTCAGTACTGTCCACAGCTCCAGGCACCACTTGAGGTACTGGAACATATTCTTTTAAGGATAAGAGAGGACTACAACTGTATAAGAATTTTAAGTTATAATTTTCCCTCTAAATACAGGCTTTGCTACATCCCACAAATTTTAAAATGATTTATTTTCATATTCATTGATGTCAAAACATTGTATAACCATTTTCCTGGAATTTTTATCTAACCAAGGGATTATTTATTAACAGATTTATTTTTCAGAGTCTTTCTCTGTCACCCAGTCTAAAGTGCAGAAGCCCAGTCATACTCACTGCAACCTCAAACTACTGATTTCCGGAACAATTCTCTTGCTTCAGCCTCCCAAAATGCTGGGTTTACAGGAGTGAGCAACATTGCCCAGCTACATGGCTTACTTAGAATATATTTTTTAATTTCTAAATACATTACAAATGACTTACAATTATTGATACTTAATTTAATCTAATGTGCTCAGAAACCCAACTACCTTTGATTTTATTCCTTAAAAGGGTTTTGAGACTTAGTTTATGACCTAGCATATGGCTGACCTTCCTAACTGTGTCAATGCATTTGCAAAAGCATTTTGCAGTTGTTTTTAGTGTTCAATACATATAAATCCATTCAAATGCTTGATAAAATTATTCATACATATAATTCTGTGCTGCTTGTCAAGTTGTTTTATAACTTTCTCACAGTAAGGTGTGTTAAAGTAATTCCTGCAGCATGACATATTTCTATTTTGCAAAGATGTGTATACATTTCAGTTTTATTGTATTTAATGCATGAATAAACTTAAAAACTTATTTTATGTTTTTTGAAAACTAATTTGGCAAAGTGCAAATTACATTTCAAATTGAAAACTTACATTTTCAATATCCTATATTTTCAGCCTCTGGTGACATTTTTTTCCATTGCTCTAGAATAATCTAGTATATAATTATGTCATCTTTTCTCTCAGCAAAACTTAGCTCCCATTAACAGATTTTTAAACAATCTATTCTTTACCTTTTATAGTCCCTAGTAATTTATCCGGAGTAGACTCTCAATTATTTATTGAAAGAACAGATTTCCAAATCAAGTGACTCTGCTTTTTTTCCATTTAAATATCAGCTCTAACATAAGTTTTATTTGTTTCTGTCCCGAACTTATCATGTTACCCCCTAAACTGAGAATCCAATAGACAGCCTTGCCTGCCCTGTATCAGTTCTCTGTACCCACACTGCCTTTCATCAATTTTAAAAACAAAACACTACATTTCTAGTACAACTATAACAATTTAAAAAATATAATTTAATTGCCATCACTGTTAGCTTAAAATCTTCTATACATTCTCATTGCCCTAGAAGATATATCTGAAGAATATGTTTTGCTTGTGCAGAAGCTTTTTAAGCCTGGTCATATCCCGTTTATTTATTGTTGGTATTGCTGTAATTGCTAATGGGGTCTTTTTCACAAAATCATTTCCCTATGGAATACTATTCAGCTATAAGGAAAGATGGAGACTTTACATCTTTTGCATTTACCTGGATAGATTAGGAGAACATCTTCCTTAGTAAAGTATCACAAGAATGGAAAAACAAGCATTCAAAGTACTCAATACTAATATGAAAGGAGTAGATGAACAACTATACATTCACACAAGAAACAAAACAAAACCCCAAAGCACATTTAAATTCAAGTAGGCGAGGAGGGAAGGCGGTAGAGGATGCAGAGATAAGGAAGGCGGTTGGTATTCCGTCACCTAACTGGTACAATGTTGGGGGATAAGGTATTCCTCCTGGCGAAGGGTTCAACTATAACTTGGACTCTACCTAACAAATGCAAAAAAATGTAGATTAGTTGTTTTTACCCATATATTAATCTAAAAGAAAAAAAAAGAGTATGTTCCATATATTAATCTAAAAGAAAAAAAAAAGAATATGTTTTACAAAGTCCTGTGTTGTCAGAACTCTGCCTTCTCCTGTTCCACTTCCACCTTCAGCTGTTCTAGAACTTTTAATTCTCCCCAACTCAGCATAATGAACATCCTTTTCTATCTCTATTCTTTAGGTGTAGGTGTAAGTGTTTTTTCTAGGCAAAGGTTTTCTAATGTTTTCTAAATCCCACCATCCACATATTCACACGTGTCCTTCTGTTGTTGTCACTTGTGGTAGAAGTAGAGTGTAAAGGTGTGACATCTTCCAAGTTACTCATACAAAATTATGTTTCAGAAGAATATTCAAAACTGTCTTTAAATTCCTTTCCTTGTTGAAAATCATTCTACTTTAAAAATTTATATATCTACAGATATTTATGCATATAAATCCAACTGTATATATTATACAGTAGCCTGGATTCGCTGAAACAAATGTTGCATTAGGAGTAATACACCTCATGAGATTGGAATATTAATCATTTTATGCTTTATGGAGGCAAACTTCCTCAGAATATCAGAATTGCTATCAGAGTATAATAGTCAATTTCCCTAATTTAGAAGTCCCTAAATTTCTGGTTATGGGGTAAAATTTAGATAATCTGAGAATAGGAACGACTTTGCTAGGTTGAAACTTAAGGGTAAGTAAGACACGGAGTCAGGTGTGAAGAATGTAGTCAGGAAGATTTGAGAAAACCTCTTATTGGATCAAAGTCCCTTCTTTAACATAATGCAGATAAAAAGATAAATAATGGTGAGGGCTCAGATTGTTATTGCTTCAGAAATAAAGGGCATTTACAGGATCCCTATCAATATTGTGGCAAAAATACAATCGCTATCCAGCAACAAGTGGCTCTTCATTAGGACCAGAGGAATTGGAAGAAGTCGAGGTCAGAGGAAATGTGAGCAGAAATGATATTACTTCAATAACTCAATAATTAGTTGATGAAATACTTAGACAGGAGAGTGACAGTAAGAATAGAAAATCTATGAGGCAATTTGAGATAAAATTTGCTGCTCTTTAGGGGTAGATATTAGAAAAGTGAATGAAGAATATAATGACTATCAGTTTCTATATAAGAAACCAGAGTAGCTGGCATTCCTGAAAATAATGAGATTAAAAAAGTACATGATAATCATAATAGTAATTATTTTCCAGATCAGAAAATTTAAAATATGGTAAGAATGAGGTAGAAATTTGGTATGTGACAGAATGTTTTAGTGGTGGGGGACTAAAAGCTGGTTCAAGATATCTGACTTTGAGTCATTAACGCACTTTTCCCTATGTGACTGACTTTGTATAAACCACATAATTGTCCAAAATCTGAAGCTAAAATAAGAGCTTGTGTAAGTACTATGTTAGTTTTTGCTATTTTTTTAAGGCAGAACACATAATTGAAAAGCTTACATGTGTTTGTGGATTTCTCACTTGTTCACTTTTAAGCTGATATCAGTATTGTTCTGGATGGATGTTCACTAAAGAGATGGTTTGGTTTGATATGAGACAAAGTACAAAGGCAAGGTCAAATTGTGGTTTATTTTTGAAACGTTAACCATATTTTAAAAAATTGATTAACAACGTAAAAGTCTGAAAATGGAGACTAACAGAGAACACGTTAATTGTTAAATGAAAGAAAAATTTTTCGTTGCCACTGAGTAACTCTGCTATAAGAAATGTGCCAGTCTAAAATGTAACTGGTTTGAAAATACTTTAAAAAAATTGCAAGCTGTGTGTGCTAAAATACGTAAGATATTATTTGTTGAAATAATTTCAGTCTTTGATATTAGCTGGTAATAAACTTTGAAAACAAAAGGGTATCCATTATCGAGTGACATCCAAAGAATGGTGAAAACACTGTACCTTCCACTGCTGTGACTCCTCCTAATGTCCTTGTTGAATATAAAAAAATAATTTAACATAACATTAAGTTTTATAGTATTATAAAATGATATGAGAGACTTGCTCCAGTTTTATAAAAATTAGCTCATGTTGTGCATTTCTACTAGGGGCACTGATTATACACACCTATGATTTCAAAGACGAAATGTGAGTCCCTTCAGCCTGCTTGCTGATTTCAGCATTTGAGTCTGGCTGGGTTTCTAATTAGAAAAATAAATAAAACATGAAGCATAAATAAGGAGGGTTAATGAAAACTACATACTGGGACTAATCTAAAAGGCTATATTTCCAGGAATAGTTTTCATAGGTCAAAAGGCAAAATATAAAAAAAAAAAGGAGGCTCTGTACTCAAAGAATCAGAAAAATTTCTGCTTTGTAAAACAGAGTAGTTAATTTATGATACAGAACACAATCCTAGAGTAAATTATATTTTACATAAAACTATTATTTTAAGAAGAGAAAAATGGGCAAAAAAAGACTTAGCTAAAGTTCTATTTAAGAGTGCACGTGTGAGATATAATGGTTCAGAACATTTTAAAATAGTCACCTATAAAAAATGAGGTTCTTTGAAATCTAGAATTTGAAAGTATGAAAAGTAAATAGTTCTTGGAATATTATAAGCGCCCAAGACAATTGGAACAGTGCTTTTTATAAATTCAGAAAACTGTATGTATAACAATGGATAAATTATATTTTGAGAATTAGCATCTTTAGAGAAAGTGCTAATGTACTCTGAAAGATCTGTTTCTGATAGGAATATCTATCTTTCTGCATGTTAATGTTGTTAACATGTTAATGTCGATGGCAATTATGTAAAGTAAGTATTTACAATCTCACTTGTTTGACCCTCGTGGCCTTTTCACTTCAAAATTATGAAAAAAGTATGGATTTTAACATATTTTCAGCATTATACCACCACCTTTTTAAATTCCTCAGTATATAAACTATTGATCTATTAATTATACTTGACAGTGAATTTTTTTTCCTAATTGTTGGGGAATCATGGAGGGTACCATGAGCCAAGTTATAATGCTTGCATTTGCTGGGTGAAGCCCATTTAATAATTGTGTCCTGCTCCGAAGAGATGTGTCACACTCCATGGCCTCACAACCTTCTCCTTGTTTCCCTCTCTCCCCTCCCCCATTGTCCCTCCCCCACTATGTAGCATCAGTTGTCTTCATATCAGCATTGAGTACCTTGGATTCTTGCTTCTCCATTCTTTTGATGCTTTAGTAAGAAGAATGTATTTCAACTCAATTCAAATTAATACAAAAGATGTAACGTCACCATCTTTTTAGTAGCTGTATAGTATTCCATGGTATAAATATACCACAGCTTGTTAACCCATTCCTTGATTGGTGGGCATTTAGGTTGTTTTCCACGATTTGACAATTGTAAATTGAACTGCAACAGACATTCTACTGCAAATGTCCTTATGGTAAAATGATTTTTTTTTCTTCTAAATAGATGCTCAGTAATGCGATTGCAGGACAAAATGGGAGGGCTAGTTTGAGTTCTTTCAGGGCTCTCCATACGTCCTGCGAAATTGTATGTATTACTCTGCAGTCCCACTGCAGTGCAAACGCGTTCCCTTCTCTCAACAACCACGCCAGCATCTGCAGCTTTGAGTCTTTATGACATGGGCCATTCTCACTGGGGTTGGTGAAATCTTAGGGTGGATTTGATTTTCTTTTCTCTGATAATTAGGGATGGTGAGCATTGTTTTCATATGCTTGTTAGCCATTTGTGTATCTTCTTTAGAGAATTTCTGTGCTTTTCACTTGCCCATTGATTTAGGCGATTGTTGGCTTTTTTGTTGTTACTTCTTTAGAATTCTCTGTAGATTCTAGTTATCAAGCTTTTGTCTGATTCATAATATACAAATAAATATCTTTTCCCATTCTGATGGTGTCTATTTGCTTTGGTAGTTGTCTCCTTAGCTTTACAGAAGCTTTTCAGTTTAATTCAGTCCCATTTGTTTATTTTTGTTGTTGCAATTTCCATGGAAGTCTTCTTTATAAAATCTTTCCCCAGGCCAATATCTTCAAATGTCTTTCCCACACTTTCTTCCAGGATTTTTATTGATTCATGCCTTAGATTTAGATCTTTTATCCATCTTGAATCAATTTTGAAGGTGCAGGTCCAGTTTCAATCTTTGAAACATGGTTATCCAGTTTTCCCAGCACCATTTATTGAATAAGGATTCTTTCCCCCGATCAATACTATTGTTTGGTTTATCCAAGGTCAGGTGGCTATAAGATTTTAATTTCATCTCATGGTTTCTTAATGGATTCCAGATGTCTATGTCTCTATTTTCATGTCAATGCAACACTGTTTTGATCACTAAGACATTGTAGTATAGCCTAGAGTCTGGTAGGCTAATGCCACCAGCCTTGTTTTTATACTAAGAATTGCCTTAGCTATATGGGTTTTTTCCTGGTTCCATACAAAATGAAGAATTATTTTTCCCAAATTTTGAAATTAAGATGTTGGTAATTTAATGGGTATTTCATTGAATCTGTAGATTGCTTTGAGAAGTATAGACATTTTAATCATATTGATTTTTCCCAGCCAGGAGCATGATATTTTCTTCCATTTGTTAATATCATTTGCTATTTCCTTTATAGGGTTTTACAGTTTTGTTTTTTTAGAGGTTCTTCCCCTCTTTTGTTAGGTATATTCCTAGGTATTACATTTTCTTTGAAGGTACTGTGTAGGGAATTGTGTCCTTGATTATCTTCTCATCTTGGATGTTACTGGCATATGCAAAGGCTACTGATTTATGGACACTGATAATATATCCTGAGACATTAATGTATTTTTTGATCACTTTCAGGAGTCTTATCATTGAGTCTTTGGGGTTCTCTAAGTATAAGATCATATCATCAGCAAAGAGGTAGAGTTTGACCTCCTCTGCTCCCATTTGCATGACCTTTACTTCCTTTTCTTGCCTGATTATTTTAGCTAGAACTTCCAGCAATATGCTGAATAGCAGTGGTGATAAAGGATAATCTCATCTTGTTCAAGTTCTGAGTGAAAAGCTTTCAGTTTTACTCTAATCAGAATAATATTAGCTGTGGGTTTCAATAGATGGTTTCGATAAGTTGGGAAAATGTGCCACCGTTGCTTCCATTCTTCACAGTTCTAATTTGAAAAGAATGTTTTATTTTATTAAATGCTTTTTCTGCATTTATTGAGAGGATCATAAGGTATTTGTTTTTATTCCAGTTGATATGGTGAATTACACTTATAGACTTGTGTATGTTAAACCAGCCTTGCAACCCTGGGATTAAACACACTTGATTGTGATGTAAGGCTTTTTTAATGATAAGCTGTAATATATTGGCTAGGATTTTTTTTGAGAATTTTTGCATCTATATTCATTAGTGAAATTTGTCTATAGTTCTCCTTTTTAGTTGGATCTTTTCCTGGGTGATGTTTGCTTCATAGAATATGTTGGGGAAGATTCCTTCCTTTTCAGTTTTTTGGAATAATTTCTGCAGTATGGGTATAAGCGCTTTGAAGGTTCAATGGAATTCTGGTGTGAACCCATGTGGACCAGGGCATTTTGTTGGGAAATGTTTTTATTGTTTGTTTGATCTCAGTGCTTGAAAATTGGTCTGTTGAGGAGATTTATTTCTTTTTGAATAAGTCTAGGGAGAAGGTGTGGTTGCAAGTATTGATCCATTTCCTCCACATTGTAGAATTTCTGGGCATAGAGTTTGATGTAGTATTCACAAATAATCTCTTGTATCTCTGTGGCTTCTGTTGTTATTCCCCTTTATCATTTCTAATTAATGTTACTAGAGATTTTCCTTTTGTGTTTCTAGTTAGTCTACCTAAAAGATATCCATTTTATTTACTTTTTCAAAAAGCCAACTTTTTGGTATTTTTTGATATTGAAGAAAAATTTAATTTTCTGAATGATTTTTAAATTTATAATTTCATTTATGTCTCATTTAATATTGGCTATTTCTTTTCTTCTATTAGGTTTAGGATTAGTTTGTTATTCTTTTTCCAATTCCAAGAGATGGTTTGTGAGTGTGTTGATATGCTCACTTTCTATTTTTTGAAGGTAGGCATCTGGCATGATAAATTTTCCTCTCAGGACTGCTATTGCTGAATCCCACATGTTTTGATAATTTATGTCTTCATTGTTGTTATTTGTGAGGAAGTTAACAAATTCCTCTTTTATCTCTTATTGAACCCAAGTATCATTTAGCATAAAGTTGTATAGTTTCCAAGACTTTGTGTGGGGATGGACATTTTTGTTGGAGTTGAGCTCTACTTTATAGCCCCATAGACTGAGAGGAGACAAGGTATATTTTTGATTCCTTTAATTTTGCGGAGGTTTGATTAGTGTCCTTGGATGTGACCTATTTTGGAGTATGTGGCATGAGCTGATGAGACAAAAGTATATTCTCTATAGATGAGGTATGATTTAATAAAAAAAAACACACATAAAACATTTTTTAAAAAGTGTATTCTCTTGCTTTGGGATTGTGTATTCTGTATATGTCTATTAATCCCATTTGTTTTAGGTTCACATTTAAGTCCTTTGTTTCCTTGTTTAGATTCTGCTTAGTGGATCTGTCCAGTTCTGTGAGAGGAGTGTTAAAGTCCCAGACCTTTAAGGTATTGGGGATATCATATTACTCAGACCCCTCAAGGTATGTTTCATAAATCTGAGAGCATTTAAGTTGGGTGTATAAATGTTTAGAATTGAGATGTCTTCCTTTGCCCGGGATAAAGTATTCATCTTTGTCTTTCTCAATCAAAATTCTTTGAATCCACTTGTATTTGAGAATAACATTGCCACCTCTTCTTTCTTCTGATTTCTATTTGCTTAAAACACTTTTTTTCCATCCCTTAACTCTGAGTCTTTATTTGTCCTTTAGGGATAGGTATGTCTCCTTGAGACACCATATGGATAGTTTGTGTTTTTTTACCCAATAAGTCAGCCTGTGCCTTCTTCAGTGGGAAATTCAGTCCATTGACATTTATTGAGAGTATTGATAAGTGTGGTGAAATTCTGTAAATCTTGTTATGAGATAGTTTGTTGTGCAGTTTTATCCTTTGTGCCATTGTGGAAGCTAAGCTCTGCCTATTGACTTCTAGGTGTTTACTTTTGTGGTAGTCCATTGTGGTGTTCAATATTGAAAATTGGTCTAAGTAATTCCTGTAGAGCTGGTCTTGTGGTGAATTTCCTCAGTACTTTTGTTTCTGCAAAAGATTTGATTTCTCTATCCGTTATGACTCTATGTTTTGTGGGATCCAGAATTATGGGCAAAAATTATTTTATTTAAGGACATTGAAGGTGGGTGACTATACTCTTCTGGCTTGGACTGTTTTAGTTTAAAAGTCTGCTGTCATTTTAATGGCTCTGCCCTTGTAGGTCAGTTGGTGCTTACACCTAGCTGCTTGCAGAATTTTCTCCTTCATCTTGACTTTGGACAGTTTCATTGTAATGTGTCTTGGAAACACTCTGTTAGAGTTGAGATGACCCAGAGTTTGATATCCCTCTGAAAGGAGTGTGTCCAGATCATTAGTAAAACTCTGGAAGTTTTCGTTTATGATAGTCTGCACTAGGCCTTCCATACCTTTGGGACAATCTTCTTCCCCTTCAGGGATTCCTATTATCCATATGTTTGAATGCTTCATAGACTTTGTAGTTCTGTTAACAACTGCTCTTCTTTCTCTCTCTTTTCTGGCTCCATAACTACCTGTGTTAACTCAAAGACTTTGTCCTCTAACTCTGATGCTCTTTCTTCTCCATGGTCTAATCTGTTTTTGATACTTTCTACTGCTTCTTTACATTTCCTGATTTTCTCCTTCATTTCCTGTTTTTGGCTGGGGCTGGATTTGAACCCACCACCTCTAATATATGGGCACCCTACTCCTTTGAGCCACAGGTGCCACCCCTGTCTCCTTCATCTCTTTAAGCTCATCTATACCTTTTCTATAGTCTACGTATCTCTCAATGACTTTTGGTTCTGTCTTTTTATTTTCTCATCCCTTCCTTTTATTGTCCTAATCATCCATATTTTAAAATCCCTTTCTGTAGATCCATTGTTTATAGGATGAGTCTTCTGTAAAAGCTGCTTCATGGTCCCTTGGAGGAGTTGCTCTATTTTGGCTTTTCATGGTACCAGAATTTTTCTGTTGGTTCCTTCTCATTTGTGCTTTCTTTTTATTCACCTCTTTGTGCATGTTTTTCCTTCTCAGTTCCTCCTTTCTTTCAAATTACCTTGCCTCAGAGTTTATGTGCTGAAAGACCTCTTAGTGTGAGGCTAAAATGAGGAGAAAGTTAAGGAGCAGACAGGGAGAAACTGCATTAAAAGAACAAAAGATTAAAAAAGAAGGAAAGAGTAAAAGAAAAAAATAAGAAAAGATAAAAGGGAAGGAGGAATAACAGAAGAAGAAAGAAAAAGTTGGCAAACAAGAGAGAAGGAGGTCACAAAGAGAAGCCAAGAGTGACAGAAGAAATTATGTTGATCAGAGTGAGATTAAGGCCACTTTTGTAACCCAAGGGATTTGACGGGGCTGGACTAGGAGGGTTCCTTGAAGTCAAGTGGTCCTTATCAGCTTGAGGAAAGTCATAACTTTTCTCTGCCAAAACTAGGAAAGGAAGGAAAAGAACAAAAAAACACTAAGGAAAAATTAAGTAAGAATAAAAACAAAATAGAAAAATTCTGCAGTTTTGTCTTGCCAATACTATTCCCCTAGAGCCAGAGGTAGAGAGGTCTCTTAGACCCTTTGATCCAAATCACTGCTGTGGCCTACCTGTCAGACCGCAGCTGTGTACCCCCAGCTTTCAGGAAAAAAAATAATATTAAGATAAGAATATATAAAAGAAATTAAAAATACCATTGTTTCTAATAGAGGAGAGAGAAGAAAGTGGAGTAAATAAAGAAAGGAGAAAGACAAGAAAATGGGAGGGATATTTTAGCAGTTGCAGAGGTAATTATTGTGGGAGCGGTAAGAAAGGTAGAGAAATGTCTGTCCAAACAGAGAATGTGCTAGATTGAAATATTCAGAGAGAATAAATGAGGCTAAAATACTGTAACCAAAAAATACAGGAAACTTTGCTCTCGATGAAAGTAAAAATAGAAGTTAAAAGACCCAACCATACAAATAAGGAAGAAACAAAACATATCAATACAAAATATCGAAAAACTCTAAATAACCAAAAATAAGCAACTTCAGTAACAAATGAAAGAACAAAATAAAGAAAGAAAAAGCAAATACTAATGACAAGAAGAAAACGAAAAAAAATAAACTATATATACATATATACACATAAAAGCGGATATATAAGGCAGGAGCATCTATCTTTAGTAGGGCTATATTTGTGCTGCAATATATTTCTGGAACATCAGGAGGTGCTGTAGTTTAGGGCACAGACAACACATGTAACCTCTCTAAAACCCAGGCATAGACCAGATTCCCAAGATAATTGTCCACATTGATTGCCTATTTACTCAGCATTCATGCTCCACTGGGTTGGGAACTCAGATCTCTCCAGAATCCTTCAGAGGCAGGTCTCAATGTCCCCCCAGACAAGAGTTCTCATCAGGTACTGGGTTACCTGAGCCCTTCACAAGTAGAGGACCTATCCCAGCAGGTGGAACTAAAGAGGTTATGTTCCTGTAGGGGACCCTGCCTCACGACCTTCTCATGACCTTGCCTTAATGGAGGATCCCTTTCTGCCAGGGCCTTCCCAGAATGGCCCTCTGTACTGCTGCCAAACCAGTGGCAAATATGCTCCAACTAGCCCTCAAATCTGGCTGCTATTTACTATTCGGCTTTGCCCACTTTTCCAAGCAATCCACTCAACACACTTCTCCCGAGACCCGAAGGCTGCAACAAGGCTTCCTCACCTCTTGTGTCTCTCAGCTGCAGCTGCCACCTGTGCTTCCTGCCAGCAGCCCTCACAAGACTTGCCTGGTGTGTCAGATCTCTGCCCCATTTCTCCAGTTTATGTACAGCAACCAGCATCCCGCTCCACCTCTCAGAGTATCCTGAGCCCCAGCTCCATGTGAAATCTCCTCACCACCCATTTCTCACTTGCTCTAGGAGAGCTCAATCTGACAGTCTTCTTGAGTCACCATCTTGCTCCACCTCCAGTTCATAGTAATATTAAAATAACAGCACACTTGTCACCAGCATTATCAAAGATATTCAGGTAGACATAAACATAGTAAACTACAGATATTTTCTGAAAAGTAGGGGAAGACTTTTCTTTCTTTTTTTTTTCTTTTCTTTTTCCTTCAAAATATTAAGGAGGTTCCAATGTTACTGGCTACATGGATTGCCTTTGTAATGCTTGAAAGCATGGGTATAGGTGTGCCCATCACCCAAATAGTGTTCATTTTATATATATATATTAGGTAGCTTTTTTACTCCCCCCCTTTCTCATCCTCCACTTGAATTCCACTATTATTTCCCTCTGTGCAAGTGTGTGCTTACCAGTTAGTTCCAATTCAATAGTGAGTTTTGTTCATCTTTGAGATAGTTCACTCAGGAGAACCATCTCTAGTTCCATTCAAATTGCTGCAAAAGGAATTAGTTCATCTTTTTTCCCCTCAGAGAAAAAGAAGTTTATTTAGATGTAGAATCATCTAGTGACTGGACAGACATTAAACAACTGGGGATCCAGAAGATTAGCAATCCTTCATGATATACATATACCCCATGTATTTAATCTACTCATGAACTGGTAGGCACTTGGATTAATTTCATATCTTTGAAATTTTGAATTGCACCACAATAAATAATCAAGTGCAGGTGGTTTACTGAATAAAACGACCTTTTTCGGGGAGGTAGCAGGATTTCTGGGTGAAATGGCAAGTCAACATTTTAAGTATTTAAGTAATCTTCATACTGTGTTCCATAGTGTTTGTACTAATTTGCATCCCCACAGTGTATAAACAGTCCTTTCTCTCTGCATCCATGCCAGCATACTAACTGGGGCAATGTGATACCTAATTATGATTTTAATTTGCATTTACCTGATGATTATTGATGTTGAACATTTTTTTCATATGTCTATTGGCCATTTTTCTAGTTATGAAGAAGCTGCTGTTCATTTATTTTGCCCATTTTTTAATAGGCTTGTTTTTTTCTTTGCTGATGTGCTTGAGTTCTTTGTAAATTCTGCTTATAGCCCTTTATCAGATATATAGCTTGTTAGCATTTGATCCCATTCTGTTGTTTGTCTCTTTACTCTGTTGATTATTTCCTTAGCTATACAGAAACTTTTTAGTTTAATCCAATTCTATTTATTTATTTATTTATGTGGGTAAGATTGCTGTTGGGTTCTTAGTCATAAATTCTTTTTCTAGGCCAATAGCTAGAAGAGTGGTTCCTGCATTTTCTTCTAGGACGCATAGTTTCATGACTCATGCTTAAGCCTTTTATCCATCTTAAGTTAATTTTTATTAGGCAGTGCTTCTTTTCTCCAGTATATATTGCTGTCTGTTTTGTCAGCGATAAGTTGCCCTCTGTCAGTGTTTTTGTATGTGGGTTCCATTGCTCTATGTCTCTATTTTTGCACCAACGCTATGTTTTGGTTACTTGTATTGTAATAATACAGTTAAAAATCTGATATTGTGATGCCTCCGGGCTTCTTCTTTTTGCTTAAAATTTCTTTGGCTATTCTGGATCCTTTCTGGTTCTAAATATAACAGAGAATGATTTTTCCTGAACTGTAAAGTATGGCTTTGATATTTTGAAAGAGATCATATTGAATTTTTAAACCATTGGAGTATTATGGTCATTTTAACACTATTGATTCTACCAGTCCATGATCATTTGTACCATTTATTTCTGTCCTCTGGTATTTCTTTCCTCATTACTTTGCAATCCTCCTTTTAGAGATACATCATCTCCTTGTCTAAGAATATTCCAAGGTATTTTATTAATTTTATATTATTTATGGTTATTGTGAATGGAATAGAGTCTTGATTTGACTGTCATCTCGACTTATATCTCACTGTATTAATATAAAGAAATTCAAATGACTTATGTATGTTGATTTTGTATCTTGAGACTTTTCTGAATTTATTTATTATTAATTCTAGGAGTCTCTTAGTGGAGTCTTTAGAATTTTTTAGTCATAAGATCTTATTTTTGTTTACTTACCCTGGCAACGGAGGCCTTTTCACTGTCTATGGCAAACATATATTGCTTAGTAAACATTCTTACTCTGTAAAACTATCTTTCTCTTAGTTATTAATTTGTTTCTTGCTTTCCCAAAAATAAAAAATAAAAAATCGTATCATCAGCAAAAAGTGATAGTTTGACTTCCCCTTTCCTAATTTGGATACACTTTCTTTCTTTCTCTTGCCTTTTTTCTGTGGGTAAGATGTTCAGAATTATGTTGAATAAAAGTGGTGACAGTGGGAACCTTTGTCTTGTTCCAGTTCTTGGAGGAAAGTTTTCAACTTTAACCCATTCAACATGATGATGGTAGTTTCATCATATGTGGCTTTTATAATTTTGAGTTATATTCTTTCTATGCCTATTTTGTTGATAGTTTTCATTATGAATTGGTGCTAAACTTTGTTGAATGCTTTCTTTTTCCCCATCTGCTGTTATGATGATATTTGTTTTTTGCTTCTGCTTATGTGGCAAATCACATTTATTGATTTATGTATATTGAACCATCCTTACATTCCTGAGATGAAGCTTACTTGGTCAGGGTAGATTATTTTTTGGTGTGTTAAATTTGGTTTGTTAGTATTTTATTGAGAATTTTCATCTATATTCATAAGGAATATTGGTCTGTAATTTCGTCGTTGTTGTTGCTTTTGTGTCCTTTCTTGGCTTTGGTATAAAGGTAATATTGGCTTCAAATAATGAGTTGTGAGTATAGCCTTCTGCTCTATGTTATGGAATAATTTTGCTAGTATGGATACCACTTCTTCTTTATGGATCTGTAGAATTCAGCTATAGATCTACCTGGTTCTGGGATTTTCTTTTTTGTGGGGGAGGAAGGTTTTCTATTATTGCTTCATTCTCACTGCTCATTCATTAATGGTATGTTCAGGAGTTCTATTTCTTCCTGACTGAGTCTTCAAAGGTTGTGCATTTCCAGGAATTTTTCCATTTCTCTAAGTTTTCCAGTTTTTGAGTATATGGATTTTCATAATACTTTTGAATGATATTTTGTATTTCTGTGGTGTTATTTATAATATGTACTTTTTCATTTCTGCTTTAGTTTCTTTGGGTACTTTCTCTTCTGTTCTCTGATTATGCAGCAAGAGCTCTATCGATTTTGTTTACCTTTGTAAAGAAGGTAACATTTTTGTTTTATTGATGTTTGTATCATTTTTGGTTTGTGTTTTCCATTTCATTTAGTTTTATTCTAAACTTTTCTATTTCTTTTCTTTTGTTGGCTTTGAGTTGAGTTTCCTCTTCCTTTCCTAGTTCTTTGAGATGTGACATTTATCACATGACAATTGTATAAATCTGATATACACTTCATTTACTTTCCAGTCGTTAAAAATGTGCATTATTTTATAATTCTCACCAAGTTGTCATTATTTCTGAATCTTCAAATAAAATGAGAGTTTATTAGTCCTAGCTATTGCACAATCTAAATCTTTCAGAATTCTAATTCGCATAAAATGTAACTTAATACCAGTAACATGAAATCCTTTAGAAAATATTTATGTAAGACATCAAACAAGCACATAAAATGGAAGGACATCAAATATACAGCCCTATTATAAAATAATATAACTAATAAGTATAAACAGAAAAAATATTGATTTTTAACCAGTGTTCTGTTCTATGCATAAAACCCTTTATCTGACACAATACTTAATGCAAATATTTTGTGTAAATCAATACTAAAGTAAAAATAGAAAATATAACATAAATTAGAAATTGCCAAAGTTATACTAGTTTTTTGTGTTGTCATAGCTCTTCTTCCCAGAAATTATTATAATTTCTAATTTCCTTTTGTTCTGTCCTGAGAAATCATATGTAACTTTTATCTTTTGCAATTATTGCTTACAGTAGGGCTTACCAAATTGTAAGCCTCTAATGCTCTTTATGACAGAAATCTCGTTCTTTGCTATTATCTTCATCCTAGAGACATGTAAGCCTAATGAGAAAACCTTAAATATGTGCGTTTATCTAAAGTGAACAATTTACACATTTCTTAAACTTAATAATGGGTGCCATTCATTTCATTCCAATTCTTTTAGATTATAATCATAATAAAATTATAGTTGCATGTGATGATTAATTTTAGGGGTCAGCTTGACTCAATAAAGGATACATAAACAAGAGGAAAAGCATTATTTCCAGATGTGTCTCTGAGGGAGTTTAAGGAGAAGATTAATGGTTGAGCAGAAATATCTGCCAACAATGTAGATGGCAACACAATCCAGCTGTCTGGACTTAGGACCAGATGAGGAAAAAAAGGAGAGAGGAGAAATAGAAAATTCTTTCTCTCTCTTTTAGAACTAAGTAAACTTTTTCCTGACCTTGGATGTCAGAACTCCAAGTTCTCTGCCTTTAGGACTCTGAAATTCACTCCTCTAGCACACTGCTTCCAAGATTTTGAGCTTTCAGCTTCAAATTGATGTTTATACTGTGGTTTCCTTGGTTATTAGGACTTTCGAAATTGAACTCAGCCATGCTATAGAATTCATAGATTGACTGTGTTACAGATGACCTATCATGGGACTTCTCTTCCTTCGTAAGTATGTGATAGCCAATTGCCCTGACACATTGTCTTTCATCTCTCTCCATTCTTCTCTCTCTCTCTCTTTCCATCCTATTTATTTCGTTTCTCTGAAGAACTCTGACTAATACAATGTAAAATGTCCTGAAAGATTTTCTGGTCAGTCCTCTTAAATACCTCACAGGCTAAATCTGACTGCACCATCTTTACATTATTACTGTGTGCCTGAAGATAAGAAGACATGCAAGTGACAATTTTTTTGGAGCTGTGTGGTAAGACTTTGAACCAGAATTTCATCAACAGGAATAATTTTTTTTTCACCAAAGTATAAATCAAAATAAAAAGTATAGTTACTCATTTTTGCTTTGAAATCTCTAGTCATAAAAAAAAAGCAAGAAACAGAAACTTCATAGGATTTTCCAGTTATCTAGTTAAAATTAGGCTTGAAATTGTTTTCCAAGATTTTAGAGTACTTTGTAAACTACTGTGACATTTGGGCATAACAATTTGAACACACAAGCTTGTACGTACCATTTATCCTTAAAACTTGTTGGGAAATGCTAAAGAATTTCTGAAAAGAATACATTTTGTAAGAAGCTCATAATTGGGCTATTTATATATGTGGATATGGATAAATTAGTAGGATATTATGAAAGACCAAAGTCAGATGAGAGGCAAAATAGTTAAAATAATTTATTGTTGAATACTTACCTGAACAACTAAAAACACAAATGGCAAAATTTGGCAACCTATAAAAATTTAACTTAATTCCAGAATATAGGTAGGGTAAGGAGTGAGCAATAGTTACTTTCTATTTTTATCCCTCCATTCCACTTAACAATTTATTTCTAAACATGTATACATACTATATATATCACACACATATATAATTTAAAATTTTTCTATGTGTATTCTACACATACATATAATTAAAATAGGCATCGATCTGTTATAAACTATCAATGATGCTTCAGATACTTCAAACATTTGTATAAGGTTAACACCACAGCCTATGTGCTTACTGCTTGCCATCTTGCCTGTCCTGGCTTAAACACATGATCCTGTAGCTGAAACATATGATCCTATGATCCTGTAGCTGAATAACTTCTATATCCACATTCTACAGATTCAATCGCAATAAGGACCTTCTTAAACAGTATATAGTATTTGTGTGTTTAAAACTTTATTCAAACTTTTCCTTCATTGACATTTTTTTCCCATTTAAAGCAATTAAAAGCATCTTTGTACAGTTATTGACAGTTCAGGTTTCCTGCTATGAGAATACTTGTTCCTGTACTTTGCTGACCTCTATTTTTTTTTTACTCATTGATCTGGAATGGGTCCTGATACATTCTGGATAATTGCTGTGTTTGTTAAACGTTCACAAAAAAAATCCCATCCCATTTGGGAGCTTGCCTTTTATCTCTGTTTATGAACCCTTTGACCTGTACAGGGAAGTCAGATTTATTGATCTTTTCTTTTGCTGTTTGTGGTTTCATACCATTCCTCTCTTGTTTTCCTTAGCTTCATAGCATAATAGTAGTCTCCAATCTGTTTCTATATATGCTGAAGATTTGCATCTCATGGGAAGTTCTTTAGTTCACTTAGAGTTTATTTTTCTTGTAAGGATCTAATTAGTTTTCTATAAGAAGAAGCATTTGTCTGAGCATTATTTTGCAATGCCTGTGCTTTCCTCCTTATTTGCAGTGCTTTCTCCATCACACATTTACCAGCTTCCTGTATTTGAGCCTAGGTCTCATCTCTCATCTGTTTTACTGTTCTACATGTTCATATATACAGCAGTACTATAGCAGTACTACAGCCCACAGCAACCTCCAAGCTCCTGGGCATAGGTGATTCTCTTGCCTCAACCTCCCAAGTAGCTGGGGTTATAGATGCCCGCCACAACGCCTGGCTATTTTTTTTGTTGTTGTTGCAGTTTGGCCAGGGCTGGGTTCAAACCCACCACCCTTGGTATATAGGGCTGGTGCCCTGCCCACTGAGCCACAGGCACCATCCTAGTACCCTATATTTTTAAGAGCATTGATTTTATAATGACTTCATATCTGGCATTGAAATTTCTACTTCTGCTCTTCAGATCTGATCCAACTATTTATTACTCTATGTCTTACATATTATGAATATTTTCTAATTATTTAAAAGCACCATGAGCATTAGGATTAAAACATTCCTTCTGATAGCTGAGTAGTACTTCTTTATATACCACATTTTCTTAATCCACTCATGTATCGAAGAACATTTGGGGTTGGCTTCACATCTTGTGATGGTGAATTGTGTTAAATAAATATTTGAGTGTATGTGTATTTTTGATAAAAAGAACACTGTTTATTTAGGGTAAGTACCCAATAGTGGGATTGCTGGATCAAATTGTAAGTCTACTGTTAGGTCTTTGGGTATCGCTATATTATTTTCCACAGAGACTGTACTAGTTTGCAGTCCCACCAGCAGATTATAAGTATTCCTTTCTCTCCACATCCAGCCAAGCAATTGTTGTTTGGGGATTTTTTGGTAACTGCCATTGTCACTGGATTTAGGTTATATTGATATGTGGTTTTGATTAATATTTCCCTGATGAGTATAGAAGTTAAGCATTTTTCTTATGTTTATTGGCCAATAGTCTATTTCCTTTACAAAAGCTTCTATTCGTGTCTTTTGCCTATTTTTTAATGAGATTGTTTGATTTGTCTTGATTTTTTTAAGTTCTTTGTCAATTATAGTTATCAGCCCTTTATAGTGTATATAGCATGTAAATATCTTTAGTGGTATCTTTATTTATCCATCTTTATTGGTATCTTTATTTATCAATTTTTCCTACTAATCTTCTTTCCCTAGAAAACACTGAGCAATGTAATATTCAAAAAGTTTAAATTTCAGATAAACTAAGGACCTTGTAGCGTAAGTATGCAAAATTTGACTACTTTCTTATAGTATTTGCATGAATTAAATATATATAATATTGGGAAATATTTATAATATTAATTATAATATTAAATATAATTATAATATTTATAATATTGGGAAATATTTATAATAAAATTATTTATCTGAACAAAAAATAAATTCAGTACCCTAAGATACCTTGACCTAACCAAGCCCTATTATGAAAATATATAGTTTTATGTCAAGTAATAAAACATATTATGACCAAAACTCTTTCTCTGGTAATTTTTAATGTCACATATTTCTAGTATTATTATTTTATTTGTAGGTTTTACCAATATTCTCTGGATGTAAGAAACAAATGTTCTGGGTTCCAGTTCCAAACATTCAAGTTAAAGCTCTATAGATGTTGAGAAAAATCGCTTAGTGTTTCTAAACCTCTGTTATTCTTCTATAAAGTAGGGGTGACAGTCCCTACACTACAGGATCATTGTAAAGATTCAAGACATCACATGTAAAAATCATGCAGCACACTGCCTAACCAATAGGAGCTAGCTAGTGATTAAATGCTGTTTTCCATTGTTCTTACTATTATTTGACTCTCCAAGCATCATGTTGGTACTAGTTTCTATCTTTTCATCAAAGAATGGCATATTTCAACTGAAAAATGAATGCTATAGAATTCTTTTTTAGTATTCTAAAATGCTAAAATATTAAAAATTATATTTTTAATTATAAAAAATAATTATACTTATTTAATAATATGATATATTTTATAAATATAAATATATTTAATATATATTAATTAATATATATTTCATAATTATAAATACATTTAATATATAATATATTTATAATTATAAATACATAATATTTTATCATTATATAATAATGATAAAAATTATAAATATTATTAAAATAGAGTATAAATATAAAATAGAGTATATTATTAAAATATAAAATAGAGTATATAATTCCTGTTTTTCTTATTCTTAAGAACAACTTATCTCCAGTGTCTACCTTTGATTTGAAGCTAGTCATTTCAGGAATATATAATGATGCATTCTAAATAAAAAGACCTCCATGAAAACTGATTTACATAATCAGAAACTATTGGGAATCTTAAAAATGACCATCAAGTGCAAAACAATCATTGACATTCTCTTGAATTACAGCTCTGAAATCAAAAATAGTTCTACAGGCTCAGTGCCTGTGGCTCAAGCGGCTAAGGTGCCAGCCACGTACACCTAAGCTGGTGGGTTCAAATCCAACCCGGGCCCACCAAACAACGACAGCTGCAACCAAAAAAAAAAAAAAAAATGTCCGGGGGTTGTGGCGGGCGCCTGTAGTCCCAGCTACTTTGGAAGCAGAGGTAGAAGACTCGCTTGAGCCCAGGAATTGGAGGTTGCTGTGAGCTGTGAAGCCATGGCACTCTATCCAGGTGACAGCTTGAGACTCTGTCTCAAAAAAAAAAAAAAATTATAGTTCTACAAGGTAAGCAGAAATACTTTGATTCAGCAATATTCTATTTGTGGAGGTAAATTTAATGCATGCCTGATGATAAATACATATTTCAGTAATCTCATATATTTATTAAATTTCTCACTTCTAGGTAAATGAGGGGAGGTTGAGAAACATAAGTTAACAAACAAAGGCACTCTTGAGATTCCGACCAACTTTAAAGATAGAAATAAGTCAAAATCTTTGAACCTAGAATAATAGAAGAGCAGAACTGCCAGCATCAAACATTTGGATATAATGGCCACTTTTGAAGAGTAAATTTGTAAATGTGATTAAGAAGTGTTCATAGATTCCATCAAACCTGATTGGCACATTAAATAAAAATCATCAAGGTTCAATTTATCTGTGAAGCAGAAATGATGATACTCACCTTAAAGGAATAATGGCAATATCTAAAACTAGACCAGACCTTCAAATATCCATACTCCATGGAAAAGTTCCTTTAAAAAATTAACTATTCCTCTGGTGGGGAAAATTATCACTCTTTGTGAATTGATTATAAGCACTCTGCAATAAAACCTTAGAGAAAGTGGAGGTGGACTAATGAATGACAAAAGAATATCAAAATGAAATGAAAGGAGATATTTTTGATATCACTGTTAACCTGCAAGATTTATTCTGAAAACAATAGCTATATTTTTCAGATATTTCAAAGAAAACATCTAGGTCTACTCAGCAATAATTTATGATTTCTAAATATTTATTATTTCTATTTTTTAGCTATGTGAAAGATTTAAATGAGTCATCTATTTAAATTAGATAATCACATATGTCCAAACCTATCAAATTTCGCACTTCAAATATGTGCAATTCTTTGTATTTATGTCATTTAATAAAATTGTCAAACATTATATACATGTGTACATTATTACATATGACTGTTTAAAAGATGAGACTATTAAGCACATTAATATGTCTTTCAACTGACAAATTATTGTAGGATTAGTTCTACGAAAAAGGTATAACCTGAGCCTTTCAAAATATCTAAAACAGAACATTTTTGTTTATAATATAAAAAAGGTATTTGCTATTGGTAACAAAGGAAAATATGTTGATCCCATGATTTTACTACTGAGTGATCTCGTAGGCAGCCAAACTGTTGCATTACAATTTTATTCCTTTTAAAACAACAATAGAGAGCACATTAAATTGAACATTGATTTGTAAAATGCAAAAGGAAAAGGGATTTATTAAACTACTTTAAGTGGAATTTTGAGTGGATAATTATATGGCTTAGTTATTCCATACTCATTTCAAGGTTTGCCCTGATACCATGGTGAGATAGATAATTATTTTATGTTGGGATTTGTAGTAATAATGAATGGAACTCAAAGGAGAGAACATTTAGAAATTATAACTCTAATTTTAAAACTTCCTGGAGATATTTTTTAGAGGTTTTATAAAAATGGCACCTTCAAGGTAGGTTAACAATTACTTTCAAGTATCTAAATTAATTTTCACAGGTAATCAAATGGAAGACCATGCCGTACTCATGGCCATTTTTCCTAAGAAGCACAGTTCTCATCTCTTCAACAGGGGAAGTGAAGTATTAGAGTTGAAAATATAGGAATTTAAAAAAGAAATTTTTGTCTACTAGAAAATATGTTCAATAGGTTATAATTTCTTCTAGAAAATATTTACTTACAAAAATTTGTGTTAAGTAAATTGTCTTTAAACAATCATAACAAATATTTACTTTTAATTGGCTCCATTACTGTATGTATGCCACCACTGGTATGCATGATTTATGTTACACTAGTAATAGTTTTTCATGTTATTTAACAAAAAACATTTCCAGATCAGGTGGTGCCTGTGGCTCAAGGAGTAGGGTGCCGGCCGTATACACTGGAGGTACCAGGTTCACACTTGGCTCCGGCCAAAAACTACAAACACCCCCACCCACCCCCCAAAATGCCAACATTTCCAGTTCTATTCTACATAATTTATGTTTCAATGTGTACCTTACTAAAATATATATATACAGTTGTTTAACCCATGACACCTTTTGGATTATAAAACATTAAAGATCTCACTTAAAGAAGAAACTTAATTATAAAGAAAATAAATACCCAAAAGGCAGACTATATACTTTTTAAAACCTAATTTAAGAATAATTTGTGTAAATTGGTGTGAAATGAGGGGATTTCTAATTGTTACCTGTTCATATTTCTGGATAAAAATTTACCTGTATTGAATTTCTTTAGTGAATATTTAAGATAGAACTTGTTCTAAACCCTGCTAAATAAGGGTTTATTAAAATTATTTTTATTTAAATTATTTCTTGACTTTGATCTGCTTAATTTCACACAGTGCCGAAGTTGGTATTATGTTTTTTACTGGGTGTTTGTATTTTTGATCCATTGTACATTTCATGGCCACAATTTTTAAATAAATATTTGATCAATGTTAGAGTTCTACTACTGACTTACTCTAATTTTGGCTTCCTTTGACAAAAAGCATTTCATTTAATAAGTATTTCGGTATTTTCTTCTAGTAACTTTTTACATTTTTACTTTATGAATGTTTTGTATTGAGTTTTTTTTTTTTTTCTTAAAGCCAGGAAAGATGATTCTGAGAAGTTGATAGCATAGGGGTTTGCCTAGCATAATGTTTCTTCATTGAAAAGGAAAAGTTTTTATTCCTAATCTAGTGAAGCTCATTCCCCTCACCTCTTTTTAACTTGTTTTATTACAAAGTGATTGCAACTCAAATCTGAAAAATAAAAATTATGGAGAAAAATCAATAAACAACTCATTTTCGTTTGGCAAAATCACTGACCAAACTATTTTTATTTTAGTCTTTCATGACAGACTATGTAAGTATGTTAAATATTTTTTTCAGTATCTTAAAAACATGTTATCCAAAGTTTAAACAGCATTGAATATGTACACACCAAGTGATATTTATTCCAGATATAGAAGGCTAGTTAAACATATAACATTCAATTAATGTAATCTATCACAAGAATTACCTAAAGAAGAAAAATTAACATGCTTGTTTCAAGAAATGCAGAAAGATATTTGACAAAATCCAACATTCATTCATGATAAAAAGTCTCAGCAAACAAAGGATAAAGAGAGACATTCTCAACTTTATAAAAATTACATATAAAACCTTGTAGCTAAAATCACACTTAACTATAAGAGATTTAATATTTTTCTACTAAGATCAGAGGCAAGGGAAGGATGTCTTCTTTCAACACTGCTCTTCACAATTGTATTGCAAGTCCTAGCTAATTCATTATAACAAGAAAGTGAAATAAACAGTATATTGATTTCAAAGGAAGAAATAAAAAATTGTTTCTTTGGAAATGACATGATTGTATAGAACATGAAAAATAACTAACAAAAAAGCCCTATTGAATTAATAAGTGAATATAGCAAGGTTGCAAGTGACATAGTTAATATAAAAATATCAATTTCTTAGCAAAGGAAAAGTGAAATTTGAAATTAAAACACAATGTCATTTACATTAGCACCCCTGAAAATAAATATTTAGGTTTAAATCTAACAAAATGTGTACAAGACCTGTATGAGGAAAGCTATAAAACTCTAAAGAAAGAAATCAAAGAACTAAATACATGAACAGATAGCCCACGCTCGCGGATAGCAAGACTCCATATGGTTAAAATGTAACTTCTGCCAATTAATTCAAAGGTTCAATGTCAAACAAATAACAATCACAGCAAAAATATTTTATGGATATTGTCAAACTTATACCTTAAAGTTTAAGTGAAAGGGTGAAAGGGCCAGAATAGCCCAAGATAATACTTAAGAAGAAAAAAGTTGGAAAACTGACACTATGTGACTTCCAAACTTACTAAAGGGCAAAAATAGTCATGACAGTGTAGAACTGGGAAGGAATAAATGGATGTATCAAAGGAAAAGAATAGAGAGCCTAGAAATAGATCCCGATAAATTTAGTTAACTGATCTTTGACATAGGAGCAAAAGAAATACAGAAGAGCAAAGATAGTGTTTTCAACAAATGGTACTCAAAAAAATAGACATCTAGAAACAAAACAAAACAAAAATCAATAAGGACGCAGACCTTACACACTTTACAAATTAACTCAAAAGGGATCACAGACCTAAATGTAACTACGTTTATATAAACTGTAACACTTTCAGATGATAAAGTGGGAGAAAACTTAGATGTCTTGCCTTTGATGATAACTTTACAGTTACAATGACTAAAGGATAAGCTGGACAGCATTAAAATTAAACATGTTGAGAGGGGGTGGAGCAAGATGGCTCACTCGAAGCAGTTTCCGAAGAAGGCTCCTGTGAAAAGGAAAGATTACCTCCAGAAAATGTGCAATTAAGCTGAATACGGGGAGCCCAGCCGAGAGAGAGAAGTGATTTCTGCGGGTCACCTCTGCTGAGACAGGTTGTGACTCCAAGAAAGCTAGCTTCAGGTACAAAATTCATCTGAAAGGAAAAGTGTCCGTCCCTTCCTCCAAGAAAGTTTCTTGCTTTTCTGTTTCCTTTCTTTTTTTTTTTTTTGCTCCTGTGGGTTTTCTACAGACAAGCGGTGAATTGTGTACCTCTTGTCTCACCCCCCGGGAGAGGGCTTGGCAAGTGGGGTGTGCTTCCCCTGAGCACCATGGTGTGACTCTGAAAACTCCATTGCTAGGCAGAAAAACTGAACTAAAGTTTTTGCCACCATTCTGAACTTAGAGCACACCCTTCCCCCCTTACCTGATAAACCAGAAGCCTAATCCCCGCTGAGACTGAGGGAGGAGGTCACTGAGCAGCCCCCCCAACTCCACCTGCCAAAACAAGTGCCCCATCAGGAAAAGACTCCGGTGGGGGAGGGGGCTACAGCAAGCCTCCCTCTCTCTGGCCAGGGAAGCCTCAGGCAAGTGCCTGGCCCTGCGCTTCATGCTTGCAGGGCTTCCGCAGGCCCGCTGTCTGCCAGGAACTCTCCCTGCAACCTCCAGGCCTCTGCAGGTCTGCCCCCAACCAGGAACTCCCCCAGCAACTGCCTGGCCCTGCATCTGTGCTTGCCAGGCTTCTGCAGGCCTGCTGTCTGGTAGAGACTCTGCGGTGACCGCCAGGCCTCTACAGGTTCGCCCCCAGCTAGGAACTCCCCAGGCAATGGGGAAAGCCTCTGCCTGGCACCTGCAGGGCCTCTGCATGCAAGCCCTTGGCCAGTAAATCCCCTGGTGACCGTGCGACCCTATGCCCGAGCCTGCAGGGCTTCCGCAGTTCCACCTTTTGCTAGGGACTCCTCCCACAACCACCAGACCCCCACAGGTGTGCCCCCAGCCAGGGACAGTCCCAACGACTGCGTGGGCCTCCACCTGGCACCCACAGGGCCTCCTCTGCCCAGCCTTCTGCCAGGGACTCTGCTGGCAATAGCTGGGCCTCTACAGGCCTGCATCCAACCAGTAACTCCCCCAGGGACCACCTGGCCCTGCATCCTGCATTTGCCAGGCTTCTGTAGATCTGCCTTCTGCCAGGGACTCCTCCAGCGACCACCTGGCCCCCAGCCAGGGACACTCCCGGTGACTGTGCGGGTCTCCACCTGGCACTGACGGGGCCTACGCAGGCCAGCCTTCTTCCGGAGACTCTGCCGGTGACTGCCAGGCCTCTCTGCAGGCCCACTGCAGGCCAAAAACTTCCTGGACAACCACATGGCCCTGTGTCCACCACTTGAAGGACCTCCGCAGTCCCACCTTGTATTGGGGACACCACCAACTGCCAGGCCCCTGCAAGCCTGCCCCTGACCAGAGATTCCTCTGGTGACTGTATGGGCCTGTGTCTGGCACCTGCAGGGCCTCTGCAGGCTCACCCGACAAGGGACTCCCCTGACAACTGTGCGGACCTGTGCCCCACACTTGCTGGGCCCCACAGTCCTCCCTTCTGCCAGGAACCCCGCCAGTGACCGCCAGGCCCCTGCAAGCCTGCCCCTGGCCAGGAACTCCCCCAGCAAACACATGCCCCCATGCCCCAAGCCTGCAAGGCCTCCACAAGCTGGCCCACTGCCAGGGACTCCGCTGGTGATTGCCAGGCAACTGTAGGTCTGCCCTCAGCCAAGAACTTCTCTGGTAATCACAAGGCCCCATGCCTGGCACTCCCAGAACTGTGTGTACAATCCCCCACCCTGTTGCTCAATCCACTCTCCGGGGATGCTCCCGCAGCCAGAACTCCCTGGCTGGGACAATCGCAGAAGATCTACACAGAGTCACTCACTACAAAGTTCCAGCAACCATAGAGTGTTCCTGCCAGGGTCTAATCTTCGAGAGACACGTTCCCAACTCTGAGGATGGCCAGACGCAATGGTGTAAAACAATTATGGGGCAGGATCAATGGAAAAACTCTGGCATTATGAATAATCAGAGTAGACCAACTCCTCCAAGGAACGACAAAGCAGACACAGCATCTCTTGCATAGGCAAATGGCTGAGATGTCTGAAATCAAAGTGAGAATCTGGATTGCAAATAAGATCAGCGTAATGGAGGAAAAGATGGAATTAGAATTTCAAGCAGTAATTCAAAAGATGACCCAAAAGATGTCTCAAGAATTCAACGAATTCAAAGGCAAAATGACTAAAGATTTTGACACATTGAGACAAGAAGTTGCAACCCTTAAAGATCTGAGAAATTCAGTAGAATCTCTCAGTAACAGAATGGAGCAAACAGAAAAAGGATTTCTGACATGGAAGACAAAGCTTTTGAATGCTCTCAAACCTCCAAAGAGCAAGAGAAATGGAAGGCAAATACAGATCACTCTCTCAGAGAGCTCTGGGATAACTCAAAGAAAACCAAAATTCACCTCATATGGATCCCTGAAAGTGATAAAGTGGCTTCACAAGAAACAGAGTCTCTTATTCATGAGATTATGAAAGAGAACTTTCCAGACATGCCAAGAGATTCTGAAATTCAGATAGCAGAACCCCAGCATGACTCAACCCAAATAAGACATCCCCCAGGCACATCATAATTAAGTTCACTAAAGTAAATATGAAGGAGAAAATTTTGAAAGCTATCAAACACAAGAAATTGATAACCTACAAGGGGAAGAATATTAGAATAACTGTAGATCTCTCTGATCAAACCTTTCAAGATAGAAGAGAATGGTCATCAACTTTTCATCTCCTAAAACAGAATAACATTCAACCCAGGATCCTGTATCCAGCCAAACTGAGTTTCATTTATGATGGAGAAATTAAATACTTTAATGACATCAACATGTTGAAGAAATTTGCTATAACCAAACCAGTTCTCCAGGATATTCTCACACCTATCCTCCATAATGACCAATGTAATCCTCCAATGCAAAAGTAAACTCATCCAGAAAATTTTTGTCAAATTCCAACTTCTACAATGATGAAAGAATTAAAAATGTCCACTAGGTTTTCTAAAGATTTATCAATATTTTCAATTAATGTGAATGGTTTAAATTGTCCTCTAAAGAGGCATAGGTTGGCTGACTGGATACAAAACTCAGGCCAGATATCTGCTGCATACAAGAATCTCATCTTTCCTTAAAAGAAAAATTTAGACTCAAGGTGAAGAGATGGTCATCTATATTCCTGGCAAACGGAAAACAGAAAAAAGCAGGTGTTGCAATCTTATTTGCAGATACAATAGGTTTTAAACCAACCAAAGTAAAGAAAGGTAAAGACAGACATTTCATATTTGTTAAAGGTAATACTCAATATGATGAGATTTCAATTATTAATATTTATGCACCCAACCAGAATGCACCTCAATTTATAAGAAAAACTCTAATAGACATATGTAACTTGATTTCCTCCAGCACCATAGTAGTTGGAGATTTTAATACTCCTTTAGCAGTGTTAGATAGATCCTCTAAGAAGAAGCTAAGTAAAGAAATTTTAGATTTAAACTTAACCATTCAACATCTGGATTTAACAGACATCTACAGAACATTTCATCCTAATAAAATT
>CAUYON010104667.1:0-38822 GCA_963573935.1 Arctocebus calabarensis | reverse complement strand
TGGCCAGGAAACAAATGAATACAGTCCCTTTCACCAGGGGCAAGGTGAATGAATGTATCAATGAATGGATACAGTCCTTTCATGGGATTGAGGCCTAGGAAATTCACAAGAAATTGACCTAGGCATAGGAGATGGGGGTTCCACATTTAGTCTTAAGTGTGAAGTGAAGGAGGCACCAAGGCACAGGTGTCTCCTCAGCAGTTGTCCAGCCTTTTTGGCAATTGGAGCCTCTAGTGGGGGTTGGGGGTCCCCCTCCTTGCCTGTCATCCAGCCCGCTGGCTCAAGTAATCTTGGTTATCCATGTCATTTTATGGCTGGGTCAAACTGTTGCCAAGTGCAGCTTGGGGATTTGAAGAGGGGGCCAACCTGGGGTCAAAGACCCTGGCAGCTGATCTCTGCTTTTCTGCTGTCTGTGGCTTTTCTCTGTTTTTTTTTTTTTTTTTAACATTTTATTTTATTTTATTTGTTGTTGTTGCAGTTTGGCTGGTGCTGGGCTTGAACCCACCACCCTCGGTATATGGTCCGGTGCCCCACTCACTGAGCCACAACCACAGATGGCCTGAGAGCCCTGCTTGACTTCTAGAAAAGACTTTTGTTGTTCCAAACATTCCCAAATCGGGAATTTCTCCCTCACACTAAGAGTGCTCTTACAAACATATGCTATCCATGTCCATGAGACTGTTTTTTCAGCTAGGCGGTTTCTCCTGCCTGCCTCATTCACCTGTTTATTTATAACAAGTTACTGAAGTAGGCTCTTAATGTCTCAGAGGCTGCTGTGGGGGACATGGCAGAGGACGGAATGACGCGAGGCCTGCTCTCCCGGGCTTGCCATGGGGAGCAGTGCTATGTGGGGGCCACCTATGGAGCTCTGAGTCCTCTAGCAGCCCTGCCAAAACAAAGTGAAAAGCAGGTTAAATTAATTTTAATAATACACTTTACTTTAACCTGATACATCTAAGAGTTTGTCACTTCAACAATAGTCAATATAGAGAGTATTGAGATCATTTACATTCTAACACCTGTTTTCTGCTTAGTACATCTCAGTTCAGACCAGCCGTTATTTCAGTGCTTATAGCTGCAGGTGGCCAGCAGAACAGGACAGGCCTAGCCGGAGAGGCCAACATGAAGAAATAGCAACGCGTGTGCAGAGGTGATTGCAAACTGTGGTCAGTGACATGAAACAAAGTCAAAAGGTCCCAGGAGAGAAAAAATGCCGAGGCATCTGGTGCAGGTGACTGGTGGAGGCAGATGTGGGGGTGGGGAAGCAACATTTCGGCAGCGCCTAGGATGGTAAATAGGGGCTGGGAGGACCAAGAGTGAGGGTGGTGTGTGGACCGAGGCAGCAGGTGTGGAGAGGCCCGAGAGAGGGCGGGAGAAGGATGGGCTGGGCAGCGGGAGGACAAGGAGGAGCAAGTGGACAGCAGGGGTGAGGGGACTGCAGAGAGACCAGGCAACATCTTTCAAACCATGTTTGCTACTGTGAGCGTCATCCTAAAAGCAGTGGAAAGTCATTAAATGGTTTTAAGCAGGGGAGTTACGTTGCTCGAGTTTTTGGTTTTACAGGGATTCGTCCGGCTGCCCGCTCTGGGGATGAGAAGCTATGGTTAGTGAAGGTGCACTAACCATAGGGGGAAGAGGGCAGAGGGTGCTCCAGTGTGGGTCAGGGCCTGGTGATGCTGGGTTGGCACAGAGGCAGGGGAGAAGGAGGGATGTGGGTGCATCTGACCGGTGTTGAGCAAACACAGTGGACAGAAAGGAACGGAGGTTTAGACACAGGGCAAAGAAGGGGGGGTGTCCAGGAAAACCCCCAGGTTTGGGGGCTGAGCCCCTGAGTAGATGTCGGTAAGCAGGCTTGGGTTGAAGGTCATATTTACATCGGGACACTAGGGTCCCGGCCAGCAAGAAGCTGCTCATTCCTTCAATAGGAGTTCATCATTGCTTTATGAAAATCAATTCGTCTGAAATATGGAGGTTTTTGTTAATAACTCTAACGGAGGACTTGGCACAACATTTCTTCTTCAAATTTCCTTTTTAAAATCTATTATTGCAGCTGTACCCAGTATGTACCTGGAGGTGTTTCCATAAAGAGGTGTCTTTTTCCCATAATAAACTTTCAAGCCCACATTTGAGCAGAATGTAGCAAAGAACTTAAACAGAGATTTACATTCTCTTCTCTTTGCTGATTACACTCGGAAGGGTAGACTGCCTTGTAAACGGATAGGGCTGCGGTGAACTCCAGCACCACTAATGTACGCCCTCCGAGAGTCCATTTCTCATGATGGATGGCTCTGATGGAAAACTTGAAACCCAAGAGCTACTCAAAAAGGGACTGCCGAGAAATGAATGAGCAGACTATGGCTATTCTGGATGAAACACTGTTATCACAAGATTCTCGGTGCGTGCTCTCGTGTCCCACTTATGTGTGTGATAAGCCATCAGTCTGACCTGTTCACTGAAAAACGTCTCAGAGCTTGAAAGCTCCCAGTCAGCTTCCAGGTAGGTCAATAAAACCATGAGATATTGCAGTGTTTTAGCCCATTTCTTCAGCACACAGTTATTAATCAAACTCTCTATACTATACACAGAGAAAACCTAGTAATTTATGCACCTACCTTACACAGGAGCAGTTATGGCCATATGAATAAATGAGAATAATATAGTCTATGTCCAGAAAAGTGGGAGAACCTCATTATTCTTGGGGGAAATTAATCCTAGATTTGTACCTTTCGAAGTATAGTGAGAATTTGTTGATCAGAAAAGGACATTCTTGGCGAAGGGAGGTCAGAGATTCTTGCTTGGTGAGGCTGGAACACATGAATGAAGCCAGCTGCAATCAGGGACAGGGCTTTGGAATGAGAGCCGCCTGGAGAAGTCTTCTAAGGCAAGGCTCTAAAAGGGTTTTGTGGCTTGTAATGGCACCAGCTAGAGCTAGCCAGACAATGTCTGTGGGCAGTGCACCATAGGCGTCAGAAGATGAGAAGTAGAGACGACTGTAGATCATTCCAGATTGTTATAAATAGGGGACAACGAGCCTTTGAATATAATCTGAGATCACCACATCATGTTAGCTGTAGGCACAGCTTCCTTCACCATTCAGTGGCACACGGAGCACCCATAATGTCCTGTGCCTTGCCAGGCATGGGCAATGCTGCTGTGTGTGTGGCAGGGAGAGCATGGTGGATAGGGACACATAAGACCGAGCTGTCCTCCGGGGTGCTAACGGTCTATCGGACTAGAAGGATGTGTGTGGGCAGGGAACTAAGAGCTAATCACGACCGCTCCCCGACATCCAGGCCCTTTTCTCCTGGGCATAAGAGAGGACAAGCCATTCCACACTGTGAGAGTTAGTTGTGGTCAAGTTCTAGTCCAAGGGCGTCCAACCTGCGGCCTGTGGGTTGCACAGTGATTCTTTGAGGACCGTTTTACTTATCTGTTGTGCCAGATACAGAGAAAGTATGCGTGGACCTTTTGTCTTACTCATCAGCTATCGTTAGTGTTGTGCATTTAACATGTGGCCCAGACAACTGTTCTTCTGAGGTGCACCAGGAAAAAAAAGGTTGGACATCCTGGTCAGAAGTGTGAGTGTGCTAACTCTAGAATATTCTGCTGCATCCACTGGCGATGGTTAGATGGAGGGGTCAGCCCGAGTCCTTAAGTGCACACAAGAGCGCAGAGTGCTCCATGCCCACAGTGGACCTGAGGGCTGGCCGAGAAAGGGATGCCCCCTCCTTCTGGCGCTCACTGTTGCACACACATTTGGGGCTGCCCTCTAGATGCTGGACTAAACTTCCCAGGTTTGAGGCTTCTGGAGGAAGAAGCAATAACTAGGAGTTTGAGTAGTGAAGGGAGGCATTTTATTACTTTTTATCAAAAGGATATACATGGTACTTGTGCATAGGTATATAACATATTTTTCCATTACTTTATAATTAATAGCTATATGGTTATCTTCTTATGTATTACATGGTTGTATTACTCAAATAATTCATAAGTAACATAGCCCTATAACTATATTTCTTTATCTTTATATATTTTTATTTTTATTTATTTATTTATTTTTGAGACAGAATCTCACTATGTTGCCCTCCATAGAATGCTGTGGCATCACAGCTCACAGCAAATTCAAACTCTTTTGAGCTTAAGCAATTCTCCTGTCTCAGCCTCCCAGGTAGCTGGGACTACAGGCACCCACCGCAATGCCCGGCTACTTTTTGGCTGTAGTTGTCATTGTTGTTTGGCAGGCCCCGGCTGGGCTCAAACCTGCCACCTCCGGTGTAGGTAGCTGGCACCCTGGCCGCAAGAGCTACAGGCGCCGAGCCTATCTTTATATATTCTTTTTATATAATGCTGATAAAATTTTATCTTACACATAAACATTTTTAGGTTTTCTTATATAAGAATTTTCAATTTTCAAAATCATTATTTTCATTGTTGTAGAAGGACATTAAATTCCTTTCTAAATTTTTACTATTAAAAATGTAAAATGAAAAGAAAAAAAAGGTGGTGCCTGTGGCTCAAAGGAGTAGGGCGCCGGCCCCATGTGCTGGGGGTGGTGGGTTCAAACCCAACACTGGCCAAAAACTGCAAAAAAAAAAAAAAGTAAAATGACCATTCTAGATAACCATTCTAGATAACCATTCTATCTTTTCCTAACTTTAGCTGATTTCTAAGGAAGGATTCTGTAAGTGGTATTAAAAAGGTATATGGACATCTTTATAATTTTTTAAAATCCATACAGCCTCCAAAGAGTTCTTCAAATTAATGCTATCACTGTGTACTACAGTGCTATTTACACTAATATTTGATATTATTGAAGTAAAAATATCATTTTGATAGGTGAAATATTATAGCTAATATTGAAGTTTCTATTTCTTTTTTGCAGTTTTTGGCCAGGGCTGGGTTTGAACCCACCACCTCCAGCATATGGGGCCGGTGCCCTACTCCTTTGATTCACAGGTGCTGCCCTAAAATTTCTATTTCTTTGAATATTGGTGAAGTTGAAGACTAGCCCATGTATTTGCTTACTAGTTATTTTTATTTTTTTTGCAACTGTCTACTCATGACATATGCCTGTTTATAAAGTAGTCGTGTTTTTCTTATCAATATACCTGATCTCTTCACATATTTGTACAGTTCTCTCTTCCAATGTCTTCCCTTTTCATTATTTCATAAAATGCACGAAATATTTTCATGCAGTTCAGCCTGCTGATCATTTTACAACAGGATTTTGTTTTCCATGTACGATTCCAGGGTCTTCAGGTGGTCCTGGAGGTTGACTTTTAAGCTCTTTGACCTGTCGTGAGTTTTTTCAGTTCATGGTGAAAGGAGAGACTCTTCTCAGCTTTCCCTTCAATTTACTAACCTGTTATCCCCGTGCAATGTCATTGAACAAGCTTTCCTTTATCTGTTGATTTGTGCTGCCAGTAAAAGCTTATTTGGTCCAGTTGCCAGTGTGGAAGAGGACAGGAATGCGATAAGGCAGGCATTCAGCCAGACATTGGATCTGGCCACCTGGTCACACTGCAGAGATCCCATCTCAGCAGACCAGGCCTGGGGATGTCTCCGAGGCCCCGCAGAGGTGCAGCTAGTTTAGGGCCATTCTGTGCTGAGGATTTAGCCCAGTGAGGATTAGCCAGTGGCATACTGGGCCGCCAGCCATCGTGTGAACACAGTCACAGGCCGTCAGGGAGGGAAACTGACGGCTCCCCTGGGAAGCTCACCTGAGCGTCTCTCAGGGTATCCAGGCCTGAGGGAGACCCCACGTGGGGGTTCCCACATGCGGCCCAGACTAGGGAGGGCCTGGTCTGCAGTGAAGTCACACTTTGAACATTGCATGCAGTCTCTGCTATGAAATTGGAGTCCATGCGAGGTTTATTCACGAGTGGTGTGAGATCTGTCATGAAAGGGGAGCTGACATCACCTCACCATTGTCTGGGTTCCCAGAGCACCTCCATTCTCACAGACCATGTAAATGGTTTGAGGGAGCTGGGACACTTGTCCATTCTCCCGCTCTGCCTGGGAAAGGTCCTATTTACCTATAGACACTCAGGGCCTCTTGCAGGATCTGACAGAGCCAGTGTCGGTGCTTGCGGCTTTCGTGGAATGAATGAAGGAATGAATGAACGATCAATGATTCAATGGGCGGGCCTGGCTTTTTCACATCTTCTCATAGCTGAGTTATAATACTTAATATTATTTATTTATTTATTTTTTTAATCCTAATTGTGTACATTGGTGCAATCATGGGGCACAATGTGCTGACTTCATATACAATCTGAAATATTTTCATCGAACTGTTTAACATAGCCTTCATGGCTTTTTAATCACTATATGAAGACATTTATATTCTACATTTAGTAAGTTTTACCTGTACCCTAATACTTAATATTGATTGAGGTAACTCCTTTTAAACTGCTGATACTTCTTTTTAAATGAAATCCTGGGAAATCCCTGGCTTGCATTCTTATATAAGTTTTATAAATACATGGCATAGTCATGCTCTTGAGGGACTTTTAAAAAAACCTCCCTTTATGTCAAAAGGAGAAGAAATTTACATTTAGATAGATTTGCAAGGTCATATTTGAAATATTTCAGTACTTGATGTAGGGTTTACCCCTTCTGATAATTTTCCAAAAGCCTCTTATAAAGTGCAGCTGTTGGCCCAGGGCAGAAACAGCAAAGACTGCTGTGCAGAGCCCACCATGGCTGGGCTGTACTTTCCTCTCCAAGTTCTTTTCTTGCCGTCTTTCCCTTTCATTCTAGATTCTAGCAACATTCCAGTATTGACATGGTCCTGCTGGCACCATGATGCTTGATGTATTTGCCATGCAAATGCTGTTTTCTCTGCTCAGTCATCCAGCAAACCATTGTTCATTTTTTCAGACCCTGCAAGGGCTTCTCCTTTCTGTAGAGTCTCCCACTCTCCTTCACCAATGTAGCAGTAAGCTATTGCTGTGTAATAAATCACCCCTAAGCCAGTGGCTTAAATTAACAACTAGGTATTGTTGTCCTGTGGGTCAGCCATTTGGTTCTGCCAATCTAGAAGGGTTGGCTGTCTCAGCATACTCCTGTGTCTACACTCAATTGGCAGGACTGCTGGACGCTGGCCAGTCTAGAATGGCCTCACCTACATCTCTGGAGTTGGCCGTCTGTCTGGGAGCTGAAAGCCACTGGCCCCTGTGACTCTCATTATCTGGAAGGTCCTCTGGATATGCTGTAGCTTTATAAGAGTCAGGGGAAGCACGCATGGCCTCTCCAGGCCTGGATTCTTAAACTCAGTGGTACCTAGCACTTCCGCTGCATTCTTCAGGCTGAAGCAAGTCCAGTTCATGTTCAAGCAGAGTTTAGATTGTACCTATTGATGGGAGAAGTTGCACAGTCACAAGGCCAAGGATGTGGAGCTGGAGAGAGGAGAGAAAGATGAGGGGAACGGTTGATAGAATGATTCACTCGGTAGCACAGTCAGCCTTCCAGGGCTATGAGTTCCACAACTGTGCATTTATCCAACTGTAAAGTGAAAATCTTACCGAAAAAAAAAAAAAAGAGTTTGCAATGAACATGTACAGTCTTTTTTCTTATCACTATTCCCTGGACAATATAGTACAACAACTGTGTAATATACATAACATTTACATTGCATTTGATATTATTAGTCATCTTAAAATGATTTGAAGTATATGGGAAAATGTTTGCACGTTATATGCAAATACTATACTATTTTATATCAGGGATCCAAGCGTCACAGAGTTTGATGTCCAAGGGAGGTCCCAGAACCAGTCCCCCATGGATATAGAGAGATGACTATATTAATGTATGTGGACACACTTACATGGTATCGATGCATTGGTACGATGATTGCATGGTACGATGCATTGTTTATGTATCTGAGTCCTAATTCTGCCTACAGAGCTGGTATTTGCATTAAGGTCAGCCGGTATCTGAGTGGTCAGTTAGTTTCCTTGGGATATGTTGGTCAACCATCCTCTGAGTGCAGTAAGCAGGCACGGGGTTTGGTACCTGATGGTGGGAGGACCCAGGGGAAGGTGGGAAGGGGGCAGGTGCACAAAATTTTGGCTGCGTATCTGGAAGGGTGGATTAAGCTGTCAGTGGTTGCAAGATGAGGGCCAGAGCCCAAAGGAAGCCCTGTTGCCTACTTGGCCCTTCCTGGTCCTCTGCCTCTGCTTTTGGTAGGCGTGGGCAGGCTCCGCCAGCTGAGCCTCCAGCCGTTACCCACAGAGCCAGCAATGCAGCCCCAGAGGATCTGCTTCAGGCCCTGCCCACACACCCGGATGTTGACAGGGGCATGGCTCCAGTGCCAGTCCTAATGGATGGTCTCATCGCTTTTAAAATAATGACTATGGGGCGTGGGCTGAGAGAGGTGACATCATTTTCCTGCAATTCTCGGTCTTCCTGCTGCTTTTCTCTGCATCTTTGAATGACCGAAATAAATCTACTGGCTGGGTACATGTCCTAGAAGGCTTCTAGGGCCAGGCGTTGTGTGGGTGCACGTAGTGCCAGATACTCGGGAGGCTTAGGCAGGAGGATCACTTGAGCCCAAGAGATTGAAGTTGCTGTGAGCTACGATGCCGTGGCACTCTACCCAGGGCTCAAAGTGAGACTCTATCTCCAAATAAATAAAATAAAATAAAATAAAAAAAGAAGAAAGGGCTTCTAACATGTTTACATCTCCGTCTTGGGGTAGGGTCAGGGAAGCAATGGCCTCAGAGTCAGAGGTACCCTAATGGTGCTTAATTTCTCCAGACTGAATTTTCTCGTTCGTGTTATACAATAGTGGAGGGGGAGGCAAAACAGAGGTCCCTATCAGAGCTACTCTCTTAGTCAGTCCTGGCTGCTCTAACAAGGCACCTCAGACTGGGCACCTTATCAACAACAGACAATCTTCCTCCCAGTCCTGGAGGCTGAGAAACCTGAAATCAGGGGGCCAGTGTGGTTGGTCTATGTCAAGGGCCTCTTCTGGGTTGTATTCTCACATGCTGGAGAGCAGAGAGCGAGCTCCCTGAGGTCTCTCAGATCTGGGCACTAGTCCCATTCCAGAGGGCTCTAACCTCCTGCCTAACTGCCTGCCAGAGGCCCCACCCCCCGATGCCCTAAGGCTAGTATCTGCAGGGAGGGTTCTGACAGCCTCCCTGCTCTCGGGGCCGTGTAGTCCAAAACCAGGGCCTTTTCTGTGTGCTCAGGGAAGGCACCTCGCAAAGGCACCGTGAGGCTTCCTGGTCCTACCTCTGTTCTCCCTCTGTATATTTCCTCTCTGTGGACATGGGGCCTGCTGCCATCAGGGAAGGGTTTCTCTCTTTGGAATCATTCTGACTTTAAGTATGTCACTATTTCATAGCCTGTGAAGTCTTAAATATACAAATGGTAAGAAAGGGCTCTGCCTGGGTCACAGATCAGGATTATGGAGACTCAAGGTGGGCGTTTCTTTCCCTCTCACCTGGATTTTTCCTGGAAGAGAATCTCATGGGCGAGGAGCTGTATCTTGTGGATGTGGAACTTTAGGAGACTTCCCATCCTTCTGGGAGAGACAACACCCCAGTCAGCTCTTAGTCCCGCGTGGCTCAGCAGGAAGGGGAAGCGGGGGCAGGCTGGAGAGATGCGTGGGGGAGGCCAGCTCTGCCTGGTCCCTGGCTTGACGCAGACCTTTCTGGAGAGGCTGAGAGTGTGGCGACATCCGCCAGCTTGGGTCTGTTCTGCTCCTCAGGCTCTTTTCTTTTCAGTGGCAATTGGGTGGGGGCAGCAATCAGTCCAGGACAAGAACCAGAGGAAGGAGGAAGCAGAGAGGGTCACACCCAGGGGCACAGCCTCACCCAGCCACCGACTCACTGTGTGGCTGTTGACAGGTGTCTGAGCCTCTTGGAGCCTCAGTTCGGTTGCTGTTAGAGGGCTGTTGGCTGCCACTACCTCTTCAGTCACTGTGAGAGTGAAATGACATAGTGCCTATGCTTATCACTGGCATTGGTGCGAAGTAAGAACTTGACAAGTGGTAGCTCTTGTAACTGCTGAAGAAAAGGGGACCGTGAGTACAGTGCACCCAGCAACATGGCGGCCAAGCACCTCGCAGGATGGGGAGACTGGCAGGTCCCTGGCGCAGGGCAGAGGCTCTTGAAGCAGGGAGATGGTGTGTGTCTCTCCAGCTCTGGAAAGACACGAATGTAGCAGTGAAACTTTGCAGTCTCAGTGGCTGCAGAGCTTGTACAGAGCAGCATCTTTCTCTACTGAGGTTTCCCAGAGCCCCGAGGAAGAGCAGCCTTCCTCAGCTCCAGCCTCCAGGGCCATTCTGTATTTCTGTAAAGAGGGTGGAATTTACTGCCTCATCTTCTTGGCCAAGTGAAGAAGTTGGATGGTCTCAAAGATGGTGGGTGTAAACCACACTTTACCAGACAGGTGACCCTCAGAGCCACACAGGGCCTCCCCTGGGGCCATGGATGGCTGAATTCTGTTCACCCATGTGCAAGGAGGTCATTGGGACAGCATTTCTCCCTAAGATGACTGCAGAAGGCCAGGGATGACTCATGCGGCCATCAGATGACCAGGCAGGAGTGCTACTCTCCTGTCGGAAGTGTGGAAAGTATTCTGTCCAGTCTTCACCCAAAGTTTCAGGCATCAGATTAAGAAATGCCCAGCCAGGAAGGCTTAACTTTAGACTTTATTTTACAAAGAAGAAAGCAGAGAAGAATCTTATAAGAAGCAAAATATTGTAACGGAAATTACCCTGGGCTGGGAGACAGGCGGTGGAGGTGAAGCTGCTGGTGACGAGCACTTGATTCATTATCTCCCTGAGATGTCCCAGCAGCTCTGTGAGGTTAACTTTATACTCTCCAGATTATCTAGATGGGAGAAAGGAGGCCAAGAACAGTTAAGCAGCTGTCCCAGAGACCCACCGCTGATCCGTGGGGGCAAGGGGTCTACTCTGGGAGCTCAGGTCTCTCTCGGTCTCCGTTTTGCCTCTGACTCATTTTCTGAATTGCTAAGTACTTCTCTTTGAACTGCAATGATGCCATTTGGGACATAAATCGCTTGGACCCCAAAATCTCTTTTCAGCTCTAAAGTACTCTGATCCTCGTGACTTGTGTCTTGTTGAAGAAAACGGTGTCTCTTTGGTACCAAAGGCTGTTGCTGCACAGTCTGAGACTATGAGACAGTGTCCCCTTTGTTTGAAGACATAATTGTGGTTTGGCGGAAACAAGGTCCAGACAGGAGCCCTAAGTTTTACTTTTAGCTTCAGTGCCAAGTGGCTGTGCGACTGGAGAGTGATGACCATCTGGGCCTCAGTTTCCCCACCTGAGAAACAAGAAGGCTGAACTGGACTGTCTCTAGGCCCCTGTCAGCTCTGACACCTGGACGAGGGTGGCAGCCCTCTTACCTTTTTCTGTTGACTGTCCCCGGGCAGATTCCCACACAGGATTAGACTCGCTTGAAGAGCAGGTGTCTGTCCTAACACTCAGGGTTCTTTGTTTTGGCTGACAAATTTCAAAGCATCTGGGAAAGACTGTGATGTCAGAGCAAACTCGTATTCCTTTTGTAATAAAACCAAGATCTTCCCTCTGTAGTTGACAACAAGCTGGGACAAAGTTCTGGTCATAGTACCCAAACCAGGTGACCCACAAAGGACCCTGTAGGAAAGGTTTTTGCTTATTGCTTTTGTCATTGCTGGAAAGGCTTTGATTCACCTCTGATGTAGGAGATCGTCAGGCCAGAATTTCCAGAAGAGGCAAGCCTGGGAGCTAGTCACCTGGTGGCATGGAGAGCCTCCCCAGCTGCCTGGCTCACGTGCTTTTCCCTTTATGCATTTAGTAGCACGAGGACCTTGATTCCTGTACCAACATCTATCCTCCCCGAGGTTCCACAACCACATGAAAGCAGGAGAGGCAGATTTATTTCCTGATAGCCTAAAGAGCAAGCTTCATATGCTGATAAAATCAGCGCTTGGAGAGCCCATGGGCGCTGGAGAATCTGCTTCAGTATCTGACAGGCTGCTGAAGGCTGTTTGCTTTCTGTGAGTCAGGTCCAAAGCAAAAGGAATACACAGAAGAAGATGATTATGGGTGTTTTTAAAACCTGCCCCTTCCTGCCCAACCGGGACAATATTTACAAAGCAGACATGCAAACAGGCAGACCTTCTTTTCAGGTTTAAATTGCCTACTGAGCCAGCCTGTTCCTGTGCTGAAGCCCTTGCCCAGCACTAAGGTAGATGTTTAAAAAACACATCGGGCAACCAGCAGCCTGCCTTCTCTTTGGTGGTTACGGTGTGGTTGGTGACCTCGGGAGCAGTGCTGCTTTCCCTGAGTAAGATACAGGCTCTTTTTAAGGGCAAACATCCCCAAGGATGTCCAGTGTTGACTTAAATTACCTTTATTATTATGTTATCTGAATATGTGCACACATCAAACTAGGTGTCAATCCCTTCGACTTATAGTTCTGACACAGCTATAAATGCAAAACAAATTTGTAAATGATGTGCAAACAAAATTCTTACATGAATGAAATTCAACTCAATATGCTGTCGACATAAACTCATATGCTGAGTTTTGTCAACATAAACTCAATATGCTGAGTCAAAATCTGTATATGGGCTTAGTAGGAAAAAGTTTTATCTCCGTTTTCTATTTTACTCATTAGCATCTTGAATATATGATTTTGTGTATAAAAGACCACTGTGTGATTCACATGTCATTTTTCCCCCTTCTTTTTTTTTTTTTTAACACCGCAGTCATTTGGGGACAATAATTTATTATTTGATTAAGCTGGTTACTGTAAAAGGAAACTTTCCAACATCTAATACTGAAAAACATTTCAAATGCTGATGGACTACTCTGCGCATTTTCCTACCCTTGCTAAACAACTGAACATTTCTGGAGGCAAAGACAAGGGCTGTGTAATGGATCTGTTAGCAACCAGAATACTCCATAAAACATTTTCCTGGGGCAATTGGCATGCCCATGCCAACACGTGCCATGTGGTGACTTGATGCTTATTCTAAATCTCGTGAAAACTTTGCCGAGGGCACTTAGACGTTATTTGCTCTGGACTTGGTCCAAGATATTCACTAATGCAAACGTGGGCACTGCAATTGTGTGAAGCTCTTCATTCATTGTAAGGTGCTTGTCCAGTTGGTCCAGAATATGCCTGTGTTATAGGCCCCCCAAACCGGATCCCTATTTTGAAAAACATTCTTTTGGAGGGAAACCCATGGTGAGTGGTCATACAAGAAAAAAGTTCTCCCTGTAACATGGGATGGCCCAAAAGGAAAATTTTCTTCCAGAAACCTGAAAAGAGGAAATGGGAAATATTTGTCCATCTGATAATTTATTCACTAAATATTTATGGAATTCCATCTTTTTTCACAGACTGAGCAGAGGAGATGGGGAAAGGGTAATAATAAAATTCAGCATCACTTCTCCCTTGAACAGCTGCTTAGAGAGTTTGAAAATCTTTGGAATTGCTTTCTGAACTAGATTATAACTTGCAGAAGAAAATTATCTCTTCCCTTTAGAGTTATAACACAACTTTTGCATAGTGCTGTACTGTTGGATCACCTGCTTACTCTCCAATTTTCTTTTCAAATGAGGCTGATCATTTCCATGAATTAAATCCTAAGAAGGATAAAATTTTGACACATTGAAGAATAGCCTCGGGAATATACTCTAGGCTTTGAAGGCCACTCCCTCAAGAATGACATTAGAATAAGTCCCTGGTCCCTCTAGTGGGAGCGTTGGAGGTAATGACCATTTGGATGTCTAAGTTCAGGTGCATTTGTTTAAAATAGAGGAGTCTCGGTTTGCACCACAAGACAACACAAAAATAGCACTAGAAGCCAATTTATGATCAATGCCAAATAAGAATCAGAAACACAAATGCTGAGTTTGGATGGGAGACAACTGTGGGCTGGCCTTTCTCAGGATAGGTTTAAAGCTGGTTACTGTAAACGGAAACGTTCCAACATCTAATACTGAAAAACATTTCAAATGCTGCTGATGGACTACTCTGCGCATTTTCAAATGAGCAGAGACTCATGGGACTGGATGTAGGATGGGTGAGAAATAGATGGCAGCCGGAGCACCAGAGAGGCAGAGGAAGAACGCACAGAAAATTGCTACAGGAAACAGAAGTGAAATTTTTGGTAACATCTGCTTTAAATCTCTACAATAGAAGAGAATCAATTCTATGAAATAGGAGATCACGGTTCGAAATGAAATAACGTATGAGAAAGCTGAACATCATGTGTAATGAAGTCAACAATGAATGAGGATGATTTAAAGCAGAATTAGAAAAGAAAAAGATAACTGACTTTGCTGACAATGGTCAGAGATTTAATGGGTCAGCAACAGTGTGGAGAAATATTAAAAGGGCCAGTGATGAGGGACAAGCTGATGACTGTGAATGGCAGAGGAAGAAGACGCAAGAGTAAGTTAGTGCCGTTGCTTAAATGACCCTCTTGTGGCCAGGTGTGGGGCTCACATAATCGTGGAAGTGTGAATTGTACCAAAAGCTGTACAGTAGGCCCCATATTAAATCAGTGATTTCACTGCTGGTACCTGATGTTCAAGCCTTTATCAGAGACAAGGACAAGAATATATCTACAGGAAGTTTTTGTTAACAGCGATGTTCCTAATAATGAAAACTTGGAAATCTTCCACATGCCCCACAGTAGGGGAAAGCTTGAATCAATTATTGTGTCTCTGTATAATGTAATCATATGTAGCTATTTAAAATCTTGCAAAAGAAGATTTATTTATATGGGAAAATGTTCCTATTGTGAATCAATCTAAGAAAGGATGTTGCTGCTAAATATTTCCCTAATCAATGAGAAGAAAAGATAACAGTCCAATTCATATCAAGAATGGATTTCCTTTGTGGAATTATTCTGGAGGAAATGGATATATTAATTTAATATGGCTGCATGACAACTTGCTACAAAATTAGCGGCCTAAAACAACACCCATTTATTATCATCATTTATCAGCTTCCAGTTCTGTAGGTCAGAAGCCTGACATAGAATGATGGGGGTCTTTACGCAGGGTCACAAGGCTGAAATCACGATGTTGGCCAGGCTCAGTTCTCGTCTGGAAACTCTTAGGAAAAATCTGCTTCCAAGCCCTTTTTTGAAATTCATTCATTAGGGCTGTATGACTAAATTCGTTCCCTTAAGGCTGTATGACTAAAGCCCTCATTTCCTTGTCAGTTGTCAGCTGGGGGTTGCTCTCAACACGTAGAGAGTCTACCGGTATTTCTTGCCTCCAGGTCCCCCCTGTCTTCAAGAGCACATCAATATTGTTTGTGCTTTGAATATCTACATTCTTTTCCTGCAACCAGCCAGAGAATTCTCCTTGCCTTTAAAGGGCTCATGTGATTAAGTTAGATTAGACCCACCTAAATTATCAATCTAGATACCTTAAGAGGTATCTCAACTTTCCCAATGCTGTGAGTATTTTCATTGTTACAAAGGGGTCGTGTTACAAAGGGGTCGTGACCCACAGGTTGAGAACCACTGCCTTAAAGTCAACTGATTTGGGACCTCAAATACCTGTGAAATCTCTATCCCACAGTACCTACTTCAGTATTTACTGTGGATAGATGAATGGGTGGATATAGCCTCGGGAATGTACTCTAGGCTGTGTACAGAATACAAATGTTTCTGGTGGAAGTAGGTGTGTGGATACTAGGTGCTGAGACTCTTGGTGCAGTGATCTTAGAACTCTACCTGCCACACAGTTGATTAAGTGATGTTTTTCTTGATAGTGATGTGATGTATGACATTATTGATACCAGTCTTATTATCTCATAATGCAAAAGGAGTCTTACAAATATAGCTTAAAACTGCATTTTCCTTTTGATTTGGATAGGATTAGCTTTGTAATATCTTTAAGAACAACTTTTCATTTTCTTTCATTAAATCATAGCTGTGTACATCAGTGCAATCGTTGGGTACAATGTGCTGGCTTCATATACAATCTGAAATATTTTCATCCAACTGTTCAATATAACCTTCATGGGATTTTCTTGGTTATTGTATGAAAACATTTGTATTCTGCATTTAGTAAGTTTCACCTATACCCTTCTAAGATGCACCATAAGTGTGATCCCACCATTTCATTTTCTTTTTTGAGTCATCTTTGCTCTTTCAACTTGTACTTGTCTGTCCATCTGTCCACCTGCTAGTCTGTCCATACACAAAATCCATTCATTTTATGCATCCATCCATCCATCCAACCATCTACCTTCATATCCACCCATCCACACGTCCATTTATCCATCCATCCATCCATCCAGGTGTTCATCCAACAGTACATTCAATTATACTTTCCTTGTCCATTTGCCTGCTCATCCATTCATCATCCTGCTCACCATCCAGACATCATCTTTCTCATTGATTTGATAAACTGGTTGAACACTAACTGCACGCCGGGCCCTGTAATGGTCACCAGGATGCTAGAATAAATCCTGTTACTTCAACTACCTATAGTCTAGTGGAGAAGTGGTACAGAAAAGTAAACAGATACAATTCAATATGAAATTCTATTATAGGAGAATATATCAGGTGGTTTAGGAGCCCATGGGGAGCAGGAAATGTCTTGGGAAATGGGGAAAGAAGACATCTAAACTGGCCCTTGGGACATGAGCAGTGTCAGTCCCTGAGTGAGAACCTGATGCATCCGTCAGGTAGACAGGAGGCTGCAAACACTCAGTCCCTGTGAGGTGACATGTGCTCAGCATGACTCATGTACTGCTCAGTCCTGGAGGGCTAGGTCAATGGCATTGATTTTTGCTCTCTTCTGGATATGTCCAATGACAATGACATAGAAGATTGAGATGTGTCAGAGGCAACTATGCCGAACTGACGGTGATAATCATCTCATTTTAAATCACATCTTCTGTGAAGCTGATTTAAACATGGTCCACCAACAGCTGGCTTTCCCTGGCATCATTTGACCAGCTAGCTTCTCTCAGGGTCAGAGAATTCACATTGTTGTGCTTGGAGTTCATAATCCGAGTTCTATCCACTTTGGCTGCATGTCCTGCTTTTTTTGTTTTGTTTTCTTCCTATGTCACCCAGGCTGGAATGCTACAGCTGATCACAAGTGTGGTCATAGTGCATCACAGCCCAGAGATTCTGGGCTCAAGTGGTGGTCCTGCCTCAGCCTCCTGGGTAGCCGGGGAGGTAGGTGCATGCCACCATGTCCAGCTTCGTGTCATAGTTTAATCCAAGTGATTTGTAGCCAATTTTGAGAGACCCTTCATGAGCATATTGTGGAACAATGTTATGATTACCTGGCTGGCCAGCATCCATGGGCCACTTAAATGCCTTTGACTTGAGGTCTGTCTTAGATGATTTTCAATGAGAGGGTTTGAGGTCATTTCTGTACATTACTTTTGTCTTCCTATTTGTGTTACAAAGTGGTGTAAAAGAACATGGAGTTTGGAGACAGAGAGTTAGATTTAAATCCTAGTTCCGCCATTAATCAATTGCATGACCTTGCCTGAGTCACCAAGCCTCAGCTTCTCACCTGTAGAATGGACCTAGTAATTCCTGCTCGTAGACCTGTTGTGAGGTCTTTTATTTTTTATTTTTTGCAACACTGTTTTGAAGATACACACCGTGAGGACTATTTGGACTAACGCATGTGAAGTACCAAGCACAAAGCTCAAGGGCACACTCAGGAAATGGGAGCTGCTCTTGTCAGGCTGTTATGACAGTCATTCCCAGGGACATTTGCTATCTTAAGTTGCATTGGAAGAATGCTCATATTTTTTTCACAGGCGGAATTGGCTCACTAATCAGATTTACCAGATTTATGGTTCAACATATTTATAAAAACATGTAGTCATGTCTTTTTATTCAATGCAGCAGGAAAGCAAATCATTAGGTCTAATTTATTGGGCTGAGAAAACACCGGAATGAAAATGCTATTAGCAAACACTCAGCGTAGGCTGGGCAAGAATCACATCACAGGCACTTGACCTGAGGGGACAGCATGCCCTGTAGGAAGGGGACGGGTCAGGGGCCAATAGCAGTTTTTTCGAAGACGCTGAGTGGGCATCAAAATCCCTACCTCAGAGTCAGGCTGAAGTCAAGGAGGGTGGACTTCAACGCAAACTGGCGTTTTACGTCATTGCTGTGTTTTTCTCTTTGCATATATGGTTGATTTTAATTTTTACTAATGCATTTGTCCCTTGGTAATACAAGGAGAATATGAAGAATAAAAGTAAGAGCTGATAATAATTATCCCCACTTGACCTTGATCCCATTTAACCTTAGCGAGGGTTAAATGAGTTAATGCAGCTGTGCTCAGGTCGCTGGTGGGCATGTGGTGAGTGCTCGTGTGAGCGGCCATCCTCCTCCTCCTCACAGCCCCATTTGCCTCAGGAGCTGAGAAGTGTTTTGAGAGTGGGAACCTGACTACTGTAAAGGCAAGATCATTTCCTCAAGGTCACACGGCAAGCTCAGTAGTCCAAATGTGAACTCAGATGATTTCAGAGCCCGAGCATTCTGAATTACGCTTTTCAAAATAATTTTGATGTAGTACAAGTAAGAATTAAGATTTCTATCAGGCCCAGCTCACGCCTGAAATCCTCACAGTGCGAGGCCGAGGCCAGAGGATCGCTGGAGATGAGGAGTTAAAGACCTGCCTAGGGTAGCAAGACCCCATCTATACAAAAAATAAATTAAAAAAAAATGGCCAGTAACTCACGTTTTGGGGTGTACCTGTTGTCCCAGCTACTCAGGAGGCTAAGGCAGGAGGATCACTTGAGTCCAGAAATTTGAGGTTGCAGCGAGTTGTGACAGCACCACTGCTTGCTAGCCTAGGACAAAGAGTGAGACTCTGTCTCAAAAAAAAAAAAAAAAAAAAAATTAAAGAAGAAAAGATTTATATCAATTACCAAATGTCTTAAAACCTACTAGCTTCCAGGCTTCTCAAAGGTGGGAGAGCATGTTTCTTTCGCTGAAATATGCCCAGTTCCTGGCTCCACACTGGCTAGCAGCAAAGGTTTCTAGATCAAAGCTGAGACACCTCCATCCATAGCAGGCCGAAGTCTAAACTCTTTGGCATGGCGCTCAGCAACCCATGCTTTGGCCACAGCCTCCAGCTCAGCTTGGCTTCCAACTGTTCTCTCTCTGTGCCCCAGCTAGGGCAGCACACCGGTCTCTGTGCCCCAGCTAGGACGGCACCCGGTCTCTGTGCCACAGCTAGTATAGAACACTGGTCTCTATGCCCTAGCTAGGACAGCACACTGGTCTCCATGCCCCAGCTAGGATGGCACACAGTCTCTGTGCCCCAGCTAGGACTATACTTTGGTCATTCACTCCTTTGCCATGAACGGTCTTGCTCAAGCTCTGTGTGTCCCTGAAAATCTTGTATTCATCCCTCACCATCCCATTCAATGTCACCACTTCTGAGAGTCCTTCTGTGTCTTCTCTACTTCCCAAAGGTCAGGGCAGCGCATGTGGGTGCCTTACAAATGTCATTGCACCCTGAGAGTCTTCAGTTGGTTCTTGAAGGATAGGTGGACTTTGGGCCTGTGAGGGTGGGGAGGGCCTCTTGGCCAGAGGGAACAGCTCGGCCAACACATAGAGCTGCAACAATTTGTGGTTCTGAGAAAACCTCCACACTCCCTCCAAATCATTGTTTCCTCCGGTGTCAGCTGTATTTTTTTCTCCCCCCAAGGCAGACGTACATTATGCCTCTGACATTCCATTTCCTTCTAACCTGCAGCTGTTGGTGTCTTCCTTGTGTTTGCTGTCGCCTGTGGCCCCATCTCTGGGGCCGCTCAGCGGTGACTAGTTTTCTTCATCTGTAAAGTGGGTGTTTTGTCCCTGCCTGGCCCAGCTCCCAGGCTTTGATGAAAGACAGATGAGCTGTGCCATGGGACAGAGCCGGCCCTTCGCTCTCTTCTAGACTGCTCACCCCTGCAGACCGCTCACCCCTGCATTCCTTAGATTCTGCCACACTCTGGGCTGCCATGGGGGTAAAGACAAAACTTTAGGCCAGCCAAGAATGCTGGAGCTGGTCTGAAAGAACCTGTGACTACGCTAGACCTCAGCATTTGGAGTACACGTCCAGAGGATTGCCCCGATACTGCTCTGCACCTGTCTAGCTATGTGACATTAGGAAAGTCATTTCACTAATCTACTTCCCATCCTTTGATCATGAAAATAAGGCCAAAAATACCTACTACATAGTTTGACTATAAGAGTTAAATAAAGCAACATAGGGAAGATACATATCACCATGTCTGGTATATAGCAGATATTCTGAACAACTTCCTCCCTCCTTCCCTCCTTTTTTCCTTTCTCCCTCCCTCCCTCCTTCCCTTCTTTCTTCCTTCCCTCCCTTCTTCCTTTGTTTCATTGCCATAGAAATGACGAGTTAGAATAAATATGCTATGTTTTATTATGTTTTATAAGTAGGATATGATTTGGAAACCTAAATAAATGTGATTTTTTTCCAAGTAGGAGGGAAAATATCCAGCTTTTTTTCCTGCTCTGGGAGCTTCAAGAGTTAAAAGCAAAATGATAAACATGTCAGAATGACTTCTTTATTTCTATTTATAATCTTTGCCATACAGCCTGGTGGATGGTGAGGTGCTTTTTCCAGCATAGAAACTTTCCTTGGCCGACAAGAGGCAAGAATAAATACTTTTCCTGGGATGAGTCCATCACCGGTGCCTTCTTTCCAATATTCCTCCAGATTGAAATTTAGGCTTAAAAATCCAAGTGAGTTAAGAAAGACTGGGACTTTCCAAGCAAATCTTGCAAGGTTATTTTGCAGTGAAAAGTCAGAGCTATTCTTTTTTACAAGGTGTGATGGCCGCATGTGGATTTCAGTGCAAAGTGGAGAGATGGTTGTCATGAAAAATTGTATCCGATTGAGATAACAGGAGAGAGAAAATAAAAGAATCCCTCATACATTCCCATTTTAGCAGGACCCCTTAAATCCTAAATGCTCCCCTTCTTTGCATCACCTTGCAGTGGTGATTGAGGTAAGAGGATAGACTCCCCTGACAGTGTCCAGGGAGAGGGAAGGAGCCCCCAAATTAAAGCATTGAGTCCTTGAAGAAGGCAAGAAAGTTGCTTATTTGGATATTTCCTCTGACTCCTGTCCGTTCCCTGCTCCAGGGCCACCTGGAGGTGTCTACCCCGGCATTTGAGTCTTGTCACCTCTCTTCTCCTCACCTTGCTTCTGCTCCACCTGGGCCAGGCCCCCCCACCCCCCGTCATCTCACAAATAGGCCATAGACCCTTGACCCATGCTGAGCTACACCTCCTCTGGGAAGCCTCCCCGATCGCTCGGATCTCAGAATTTCCTTTCCTGAGATTCTTCAAAGCCTCCACTGAAACTGTCTCTTTCGGTGACGTCCAAAACTCTAACCTGACCCCTTAGCTGGATTGACACTCTTCTTGTGTATGTGCATGTGAGGAAGCAGCTGGGAGGGGCCTCAGGACAGGACATTGGGAGGGAAAACAGAGGTCACATTGGCTTGGGAGCCCCAAGCCCAGCAATGGGCACGAACTAGGTGACCAATTAATACTCTAGCACCTGCTGTGGACCCTTCCTCCAGGATCGTGGCCACAAGCAAGTGGATGAGATGGTGCTGTCCACACACAACTTCTGCATAGAGATGTCATTTATATGCCTCCAGAGGGTAAAGAGAAACCTATTATCATATTTTCATGTTTGCAATATATACTCTGGCTGCTTCTGGCAAAGAATAGAGTTGACTGATATTAAAGCATCTATATAAGGCTATTTGTGGAGAAATAGAAAAGGAAAGCCATGTTGAAGGAAGAAGGACAACACATCAGCTAATGTAATTATTATGATTATCTGGAGCTGGGAGCTGGGGACATGGAAGCCCATGGGGCAGGCTGCTTGGAACACAACATCTGTCATTTGAAGGACAGGGGACAGGAAGAAATGGTTTAAATAACTGAACATCACTTACAGGAGAATAGGACTTGCATAAATAACAGATAAGGAGAAGCAGAGGGGATTATGTTCACATTTTGGGGGGTATCAATGGATATGAAGATTCTAGCTGCTGTTGCAAAGATGAGCAAGACTATTTATTATAGGATGCTGTCATTCATATTTTATAATATATATATATGTCTTACATGTCATATGTAAGAACAAACTCCTATATGTTACAGGGGACTGATCATCTTGGTTATAATTTTAATGCTTCTGGGTCAATTTTTGAAGAATGTTTATTTTTTCCATGATAAATATGACTTGCTTATATGCCCACCTCAAGTAAAAATTGTACAATCAGAGCAAGTCAATTGCCCTTTTTGGTGATAGATAGCTGGTCAATTGATATAAAAGATTTCACTATTCCTTAATTGTTAACCTCTCTCGGCATTAGTTGTCATATTCATATAATATGGATAATAACATTTCTTATATTCCACAAGGTTACTGAGAAGAGCGGATGGAATGGTTGGTTGGTTGAAAGCATTTTGTAAAAGTCAGGATGAGCAAAGCCATGCTGCAGAGACAAACAACCCCCAAATATCAGTAGCTAAGTACCAAAAAGTGGTTTATTTCTTACTCATGCATATGTCTGACTTGGGTCAGCAAGGAGATGCCACCTTGGTGGTCCTTCAGGGCCCGCACTGGTGGGAGTTGTCTCTCAGCATGCACTCTAGGGTGGAGGAGAAGGGAGGTGGCGGGTCATACACCGGCTCTTAAGACTTCATGAGTGTGTTATATGCATCTGTACTCACATATCGTTGGTCAGATCAAGCCGCACAGCCAGGCTAACTTCAAAGGGGGCAGGAGAAGCATGGACTTATCAAGGCTTAAAAGGGGAGAGAATCAGAGTATATGTGGATGGTTTTAGCTTTGGCACAGTGAAGTACAGTGAAGATTTGAAAGTACTTGTTATTTGGTCCAAAGATTTGTGAATGTTTTCACTCTTCAACCAGCTTTTGTATCACAACAGAAGTCCTGAATGCTAAGCTGCAGGGAACATTTATCTAGATGTTAGACCATGTCATCTACTTCTATCTCATAATATATAGCAAGGATCCAAACTGAAGTCAGTGTGCCACTTACTAGCTATTGCAGAGAGAGCAAAGACCTCTCACCTCAGACCAACTCCCACTGATGGCTGGTGGCATCTGGGAAACTTGTTTCAAGGGCTGGATCTGGGGTTCTGGGAGAGATGTGTGATTGATTAATAATGTCTAACACAGGAGCAAGAAGTGGGGCGTGGCAGCACATGCCAGCCTTTGTCATCCTTGATCAGTCTTAGCCCTCAAAGGGTTTCCCTGTAGCTGATGGAGGGATGTGCCTATGGAGATTCATCCTGGGGACTGGCCTCCAAATTCCTCTCCTCCTAGGGTGCATTCCCAAGCCAGTCCACAGCTCACGAAGGGTCGGACTATGTCTGCATTGTACCTGGTCAAAGTGCCTTTCTTTGTTGGTTCCACCCCACCCAGGCACCTTCCCTCCTCTTTGGCCGTACTGGTTGCATGTGTTTCTAGAGACCCAGAGGGAATGCCATTTTCTGAGTTTCCACTCACTAGCCAGAAAGACTGTTAAACAACTTACCCAGCCAATTCTTTCCAAAAATACCCACTCCTATTTAAAAAAAATGGAGGATTATATAATTTTTAAGCTGGCCTCTCCCATTTTCCTTCTTACTGAGCTGCCATGGCTGTCACTGTGCGGTTAAGACCTCAGGATGCTGTGGAGAAGCACAGGCTTTGAAACCTGCAGACTCATGAGACAGGAAGTTGATTCTGCTGGCGGCAGGGGTGGGTTCTGTCTAAAGGGGTGGTCACTTTGAGGGATGGTCCCAGACAGCTTGCTGGGTTTGGCCTGTTGATGTTTGCTATAATCAGAAGGCTGGTGGCTGCATTTCAGAAGTTGCTTTTCATCTGGGATCTTTGTCATACCCATTAACGTCTTGGTCATGACAGGCTGTGGCCTGGAGCAGGAAGACTGGTACAATTCCTCAAATTTAGATCCGCCAAGGTCATTGACAGCACAGCTTGTCCTTGCCTCTTCACTCTCTGTGCCATTTGTCAACATGAATCAGGGACTTTAATCATTTAGAATTATAGGCTAGGTTGATTTTAGCCTATTTTATTGTTTTAAGAGGAGAAAAAGGACCTTCTCTTAGAGCCAGGGGAGGGGATTGAAGGGACATTTACTGAGTGCTTACTATATGGATCAGGCCAGTGCCACGTCTTGTATACTAGTTCATTGATTCTCATGGAAGACCTTTTAAATAAGGTCTTGATAGCCCTTTTTTTGTGGATGGGGCAACTGAGGCTCAGTTAAATTAAATGACTTGGTAACTTGACCACATTAGGACAGAGTCAGGATTCAAAAGCCATCTTGTCTGCACCCCGTGGGCTTCTGCAGGTAGCCTGAGAATTGAATTGAAGACGTGGCAGACTCTCAGCATGGTGAGGGTGAAGAGGGGTGCTCCAGTGAGCCCTGTGTCAGTCCTTCACTTTGTGGTCACAGTGCTAGTTCTGGGCCTTCCCAGAGTTCTATGAGGCTGTGCAAAACAAGCCACATTTTTTCTGTGTATGAGTGTGTGTGTGTGTGTGTGTTTCTTTTCCCTGATTGATTTTCCTCTATTTAAACTGGAATTCTCTGCAGCAGTGGTATTCCATGGTAGTGCCACAGTCCAGACTGGTCAGAGGCAAGTGGGCAGCCTGTTCCTTATAAATACCGTGAGTCACATGTCTTCCCAACTGCCAAGAATATTCAAGCAGTGCCCAGTATTTCTTTGGCCTGCATAAGTTTCCTGAGGACTGGTAACACAGTGCATCCTTTATATTCACAGGTTCACAGGCTTTTCTGGGGTCTTCCTATCTTAGGAACCTGGTTTTTGATGGTCCAGGGTTTTTTTTAAGCCAAGCTGAGCCACAGTTAGGATCACCTGGTACAGGGGTGGTGGTCAGTCCCAGGGCAAGACATGGAGTCAGGGGGCCTGGGTTGGCCACCTGCTAGCTATGTGACCCTGAACAACTTCCTGAACTTTTCTAGTCTCAGTTTCTTCCTCTGTAAAATGGGGTGATTATAGTTGTTAAAGGCACAGGCTATAGAAGTGGATGAGTCTGGATTTAATTCTTAAAGATTTGGGGCAGTGTGTACCTTTAGCTACGTCCCTCATCCATTTCAAATGTCAGTTTTCTCAGCTAAATTACATTAGCGATTGGGATGTTGGACACAGTATAACACTTAAGGCAATTTCCAGTATATAATAAATGCAAAGCAAATTTTCGATAATACTATTTTATCACTGTTATATCTAAGTTTCAAGGTCAGTATCAAATAGACCAAAACTGTGCGAGTGTCTGATGTGGAGTTCGGGACACAGTAAGTTCTTAAAAATACTTAAATTTGGGCTTTCACAAAGATGTGAAACCTTTGAGAAGGCAGGAGTTGGAAAGGAATTGTCGAAATGCCGGGTTCTGGACTGGTTGCTCAGAATTTGGAGATGAAATTTGCTCATGCCCTTGGAGCACACACTGCCAGATGGGGCACTGTGAAAGGGGAGGTGATCCAGAGTAGCGAAGGACCAAGCATGGCAGCCCCTATTCTTCCCTGGCTTATTCAGAAACTTTCATTTCTGTTTATATTCCCAATGATTTCACATACCAGACCTGTCAGTGCTCAGAAAGAGACACAGAGACCGAGTTATAAAAGGTAGAGCTAAGAAGTTATGACCCATATACAACCAAGAGCCATGGAAACAGTGGGAAGGGGTGAGTAGATTTGCCCCCTAGGACGATGACTCTGATGGCCGTGTGGGTCGGGCGGAAGAAGGTAGATAATGGCAGGGTGACTAGCATGGAAGGTTCTCCATCAACCAGGGGAAAATAACCAGGGCCCACAGCCGGGGGGCAGAGTCAAGGGATCTGTAACAGGTGAGTAGACAGGTTTATCCAAGGAGACAGACTGAAGGGCTTTGGATAACTGGAGTGTGAGGAAGGGAGTGGGAGGCCTTTGGGTCTTCCTCCTGTGGAATGTGCTCTGGTGGGCTACTTAGATGTGCCCATGGGCAGGGAACAGACTGGGGCTGAGATTCTTGCCACATCCATGAGAAGGACTCTCAGCAAGGTCCCAGGTGGCCTTCTTCCCACGCCTTGGGATTAGAAAAGGATCTGGAGTTCTGGAAGCTCTGGAACTTTCTAGAAAGCTGGAAGACTACTATTTGCCATTAGGCACCTGAAATATGACACAGCCAGTTCCCTTTCCCCCTGGTTGACCGGCCTCGAGACTTTGGGGTAAAGACTGGATCTTTGGATCCTCGAGTGGAGAATCAGTGGAAGCATGCTGACCGTCCTGGTCTTAGCTGGGATCTGGCAGTCCCTGAAGCCATGATGCATCCAGTTGGCTTTAACAGGTGCTCCCAGGCAGGGCTGAAACATTGATGCTCTGTAGAGAGCTCAGTAAGTGTGCTTCCCATCAGGCCCCGGGCTGTGCCCAGAGCCTGGCTCCCCTCCGGCCCTTAACACAGGGCTATTGGCTGAATGCATAAGCTCTGCTGCCTGCCTCTTGGGGCCACCAGCTCAGAGACCTTGCAGGAAGAAGGTGATTGATATTTGCAATGACCTCACCGTGTTTTGATGGTCTTCTCCTGTGTGCAATCACAGCTCTGTCCCTTTCCAAGCCAAACCCAGCCTGCGTCAGCCATCAGGTCTTCGAGTCCGGGCCAGGCTCCCCTCAGTGCGGGTCCACAAGCCTCCCTCTAAGCTCTAGCTGTCTGGTTCTTCACAGGCCCTTGTCTTTCTTTCTCCCTGACTTTCCGCAGGAAGGACGGAGAGCCTGTGAGTGAGTCTGGAGCAGAAAGCTCTGGTCTGGCTTTGGTGGCACTAGTGCCATGTTGGAAGCAGTCGCTTGCCCAGTGATGATGAGCGCTGTAGGGGCTCCGTGCGCAGAGCCAAGCATAGCTGCTCTGCTGACGGTTTGCTTTTATTTCCTTCTTTCATGTTGTTTGTGGCACCAAATGAGGATATTTCCACTTTGAGACTATTGCTCCCTCCAACGCGGTGCCATTTGGTTTCTATGCCTTGATTGACTTCCATCTGCTGCCACACAGGACACCTCACTCTTCAGCTTTTCCAACAGATGGTTAGGAATGAGAGCCAATTTTGGGAAATAGTCAGCTCAGTGAGAACGTGGGGCTGGGAGTCAGGGGGCCAGCGTCTAGGTTTGGATGAACTATTAGCCGACTGTGTGGTCCCAAAACATTGCTTAACCTTTCTGGACCTCTGCTATTTTGCATGTTAACAACGACAACGACAACGACAACAAACCACGTTCCTTTCTTGCACTGAGATTTGAGTGGGAGAAAATGGGGTTCCAGGAAGGGAGCGGGGCAAAGGGTTTGTTTGAATATCTTGCTGAAGTGAGAGTAAGCCTCTGTTTACTCCCTGGGGGAGTGTTGGCCTGTGTGGTTTCTACGGACATTTGAATGTGTTAATTCCCCTTGAGCTAAGTACAAGTCATTCCATTGATGCAACCAGCTTCAGACACACTTGGACTGCGCAGAGTGTTGGCCAGGAGCAAAGCGTCTAACCCTGCAAGGCCTTTGAGGGTGATGCCACCAGTGTGGGGACTTGCCTGGGTTTGGGGATGGTGATCCTGCCCCGGGCCAGCATTCCAAGAGGCCCCTACCTTCCCCAGTCCCTGGGGATTCAACCCCTTTCCTCTCCTGTAGTCCTCACACCACCCACACTATCACGCAGGGTCCCCTATGCTGAAACTAGTGTGACGAGGCCCCATTTTTTCATCTCCACCCTGATGATAGGTGCCAGCCAAGCCAGGTGTGGGTGACTCTTAACAGGCTGACTAATGTGCAAGGCAGGGGGAGGGGAGCAAATGTTTTGTGAGCCGTATGTTTGGACTGAGGGCAAGATGAAGGCGCCTCCAGGGGTAAAATGATGAGTACAAGAGCAGAGACGTTGACCCCTTCTGGAACATCTACCACATAAATGAGGCCCAATGTGGGAACTCTGGCACGCCCTTGAGAGTCACCCCACTGCTCAGCTGGGGACTGAGGCACAGCTGCTAAGTGGCAGAGCTGAGAGTGGACCCTCGATGTGCAGACTCTAAGCCTCCAGCACAGCGCAGCATGAAGAAGGGCTGGCCTGCCTGGCACGTAGTGTTGGGGCTGTAGATCTTTCCTCTAGTCTGGGACACCCATTAGGTTTTGTAGCAATTCAAATGAGAAGGACTGTGAAGGCACAGCTGGGGTCCGCAGGGAAGGGTGTTTTGTTGCCAGAGTTGGAGAAGGGGGCCTGACGGATGTCTGCTGTGTTTCGCTGCTGTGCCCTGGGGGGACGTAGGCCAGCCCTGTCCACATTGCAGCTCCACCCCGCTTTTCTGCTGGGGCTCTCCACAATGCCCACCCACCTGCTGTGGCCTCCGAAGCCATGTGGTCTTTTCTTGTTTGGGCCTCAGAGCCTCATCCTTGGGGCTTCCGAGTGAAACTCTGAGAGTCACAGCTGATGTCCCCATGTCTGCCCTCAGGGATTCTGCTGCTGCTCCTTCCTCACCTCCTCAAACCCCAGTGGGAAGTCTCCAGCATCCCCTGCTCCAGACCAGCAGCCTCCTGCTCCCCAGAGCTTCTATGTCCCCAGCGCTTTGCCGTGACTCAACACATCTGGAAATTCTGGCCTCTCTTTTGGAGGGGTAGCCCAGCCCAGCAAGTCCTTTAGTCTTGTCTTCCTTCATGAATTTGCATTTCATTGGTAGTTTGAAAGATCCTTACCGCACAGGAGGGACTCAGTATCTTTTACCTTTGATTCTCAACCTCTCTGAGCTGAGTGAGGTGGGCGCTTATGTGCGTGTTTCCCCTGTGGGGAGCAGATCACTTGGGGCAGGCGCAATAAGTCCACTTGTCTCGGCTCAAAAAGTGACCTCCCCCCGGGCACAGTGACTCACACCTGTAAACCTAGTACCCTAGGAGGCCAAGGCAGGAGAAATGCTGCCAGTTCAAGACTAGTGTGAGCAAGAGTGAGATCCTCATCTCTACTAAAAAGAGAAAAATGAGCCAGGTGTAATGGTGGGTGCCTGTAGTCCCAGCTACTCGAGAGGCTGAGGCAGGAGGATTGCTTGAGCCAAAGAGTTTGAGGTTGGTGTGAGCTAGGCTGATGCCACAGCACTCTACCCAGGTGACAGAGTGAGACTCTGTCTCGAAAAATATAAACAAAAGTGACCTCCCTGGGCCTATGGGAGAAGTAATTTGGTCCTATCCGAACACTCAGCTTTTATCAATGTAGGTTGGAGTATATGATGGTCTAGAACATTCTCCAACTAGAGGTCGTTATGAGCTTGAGTAAAGTAGTTCCTTTGATCTCCATGTGGGTTTGTTGTATCCCCATTAGCCAAAGAAAAAGGGAGGAGGAGTAATCAGGACCCCCAAACTACTCCTAGGTCTTACGGGCTGTCGTGGCAAACCTAAGGGAGGTTTCAGAGGTAGGGGTGTCCCCACTCAGGGATGACGGCAGTTATTGGGTGTCTATCGTTACTGAGTGGGCACTGTGCCCCTGTGCGTGTAACCTCGTGTAATAACTGTCACAACAAACAAATGGTGGCGTCACCTTCAGTGCACACATGAGGAAACTGAGGCACAGAAAGTTAAATGACAGATCAAAGAATGCACAACTGGGAAATGTCTGTCCTAGGGTGAAACGTGGACTCTTAACTCCAAAGCCCAAGCCCTGCCCAGCACCCTCTGTGAAGCAGGCATTATTCTCTCTTCTTATTCTTGTAAATGTTAATAAAAATTTCCAGGACAGGGCTGGGCTGGGAAGGCCTCTGCCTGACCTGCTATTTAAGCCACTCCAAGAGCTGAGCGTCAGCCAAGCCACAGCATACGTGGCCTCGGTTCAAACAAGTAAGCAAGGGCATCGCGCCTTCTCATTAGCGTCTGGGAGGGGAACAAAAGGAAGGGGACCGGAGTCTCCACCAGCCACTTCTCTGTGCAGTCAAGCCCCGGCTGCACGTCTGGCCAGACCACGCAGGTGTCGCTCAGGTCAGGAGAGGAGGGATAGGACTCAGGGAAGACCCTCAGGCCTTAGGAACTCTCCCCAGAGCAGATCCCCAGAGCAGATCTGCAGATAGCCCTTCGTGAAGCCTTGGCTCCACCGTCCCTGACTACCACAGGCTGCCTGAGGCTACGTTCATGACTGTTAATTGTCCAGACAACTGAAAGGTTTGTGATAAAAGGAAAGACCATGGCAACCTGACCCTCCTCCCTGCACGTGGGACTTGCAGACTCATCTTTCAGAATCACCTACCAGCAATTGCCCAGCTTGTCGCTTGGGAACTTCGCTGCCCACACGTCTTCCCCTCCACCCACCAATGTCTTCCGATCACTTTCATGCATTCAGTTTCAGGAAGCACCGTCTCTCAGGCTGTTATGAACAGGCAGGAGTTAAAGCTCCAAGCAATCCCTCCTTCCAAGGCCTTACGTTTTGTATAACACTGCATTCTCCCCATGTTACAAATGCGTACTATTTGTAAAATTCACTGGGCATCAGGTTGCTGCTCAGGCCTTTCTGTTGCCCCCACCCCGGGTCTCTGTGCAGGTGTTGCCCTGTGCTCCTGTTTCCCTGGCACCCTTCCTGGTGCACAGCACTCTTCGGTGCCCTGGATTCTGCAAAGCTTCTAGGCCTTGCTTCAGGATGAGCAGAGGGCTGCTTTAGATGACCTGGTCAGCGTCCTGAATGTTACTTAACACTTCATGCTGCTATCTTTTGTGGTGACAGGATGGCTTTTCTTGGGTTATCAGTGTGCAGAGTTGTGGCTTTATGGAGCAACACAGTACTTGTTCAAGGTCAGGCTGCCAGAGAACTAAGCCCTGAACTTGAGCTGTGATCTCCTGACTTCTGAAGTATGTAGTCCTCAAATCTCAGAGCCTCTCCTTTTTAGCTATTACACGTAGGGTATAGTGTGTGTCAGACTGGCCCCAAAGGTCACAGTCACAGGGAATGCATTTGGCCTTGCTGTCACAATGCAAATGTCTTTAAGTGTGGCCTTTGTTCTTCAGGGTGCCCTAGGGCTGGCCACAGTCCCTGCTCCTCAGCATCTGTCCCCGTCTCTCCACTACTTACCTGTCCCCTGATGGGTCTGAGCTTCCACCTCCTGCTTGACATAACATTCTCAATCTCATTAAAAACACGATGAAGAACATTTTCTAGATGAGGAAACTGAGGCCTCCTCGGAGGGTATGTAGCTTGTCCCAAGTCCTACAGTAAGCAGCAGGGCTGAGGACGGGCTCGGTCTTCCTGATGCCACAGGCCCCTCTGTCTATCTCCACCCACCTCCGTCCACTTGATAAAGCATCACCATGCCCTGTGGCAGGCCAGGTCTGACCTGCACATCGAGGGAAGGACAGACCCGGCCCCAGTGATGATTTTGTTCCATCACTGGAAGGACATGGTTAACTCAATCGTCTGTATCTGATGTGAGAGAGACGTGCCTCTGTCCCTAAGGTGGTCACCCTGGGGGTGAATGGAAGAGAAACCAGCTCCAGAGCAGAGACCACAGTGTTTTCAGCCCGAAGACAGTGACCCGAACAGAACAGGAAACCTCCCCCCAGGAAAATCCCATGAAAACAGCCAAACAGATTATAACAGGAAACACATTATCTGCTGTCAAGAGTCAGGGGAGTCAAGTAAACAGACTTTGTTGAGATATTGTGGAGGGAGAGTGGGGCACACCTTCCTCCAGGCCCTCAGAATGGTTGAGCGTGTAAGTTGGGAAAATCAGTTTCCTGTCCGTTTATCAGGGTGGCGTTTTATAATAAATACAAATTGTCCCCAGCTCCCATTCCCTGTCTGTGAAAGATTTGGACGAAGTCTCACATCACCTCTGTTAGGATCCCAAATAGACAGGTCCAAGGACATGTTTGAATGTGAGGCACGAGAGAAAAATCATTGTCAAAGTGTTCATAGATATGGGCGGCACCTGTGGCTCAAAGGAGTAGGGCACTGGCCTCATATACCAGAGGTGGTGGGTTCAAACCCCGTCCCCAACCAAAAACTTGAAAAAAAAAAAAGTGTTAATAGATAAAAGATTTCTTGCAAAGAAGGGAGAGGGGGCTTTGGTTTGCCCTCAGGCTTGTTAAGAACACTGAGGACAAAGACAATAATTCCAGAGTCTGGAGGTGAACAGTCTGCTCCAAATATCACATTGCCCAAAGCAATAAGGCTGGCCGGGCATAGTGGCTCACATCTGTAATCCTAGCACCCTGGGAGGCTCAGGTCAGTGGATCGTTTGAGCTCATGAGTTTCAGATCAGCCTGAACAAGAGCAAGACCCCAGTGGCTACTAAAGACAGAAAAACTAGCCAGACATGCTGCAGCTCATCTGTAGTCCCAGTTACTTGGGAGGCTAAGGTTGGAGGATTGCTTGAGTCCGGGAATTAGAGGGTGATGTGAACTATGAGCATCCCACAACACTGTACACAGGGCAACAGAGTGAGACTCTATGTCGAAAGAAAGAAAGAGAGAGAGAGAGAGAAACAGGAAGGGAGAAAGAAAGAAGGCTATAAGCAAATTGATCACGGAGAACCCTATGGCTAATGATTTGTAAAATGAATATTCTTTTTGTATCATGAACCTTTTTCTGGTGATATTAATATAAACTCTCTAGTCTATTTATGAAATTCACACATGAGGCATAGTGGAATTGAACCTTTAAAAAAAAATCACAGTAGATTTGCTATGATGGGGGTCATTGTCTTCTTGCTTTTCCCTGCCCGTGTTACAGGTGTCATAATTTAACCTTGGATTTGGTCAAACTAGCCAGGGGGTCTCCCCTGGAGTGGTCTTTAGTAGACTAGAAAAAGCCCTCCAGCCTTCCATAGCAGCTGGGTCTATGTGAGCCAGGGACTGGGCGGAAATCTAGAGACTGGAGTTTGTGTCTGGGTTCTGGATTGCTCATCTGTAACTGGGAACAATGGCCCCTTTCTCTTCTCCTCTACAGAAAGTGATTTATGAAATGGGAGAACAGCCACCAGTACGGGGTGGTGGTGGTGGGGCGTGCTGGGGACCCACAGTGGAGGCCACACTTGGTGACCCCGGATAGCTTCTCAAGCACACCTCAGGGCTGCTCCAGGCCCCCTCTGCTTGCCTGACACCTTACCCTCGTGGAGGCCTGCAGGGGTGCAGCAGGCTGGTGCCTTCACCTCCCCACCTGAGACAGCTGCCGCCGCCTAGGCCTCTGACCTCTTCAGGTCTCAGAGATTTGGGGGCTTGGCCTTCCCACCGGGGCCCTTCCCTCCACCCCCTCCTGCCTCCTGGGCTCCCGACCCCTGAGCAAGCTTGTGTGGTCCCTGATCCCCATCCAGATGCTGCTATTGCTCAGCTGACAAGTTTGGAAATGGGATGCCTGCATCGGCCACCCTCACTTGCTTGCCACCAGTTCCTCCTCAGCTCCTGCCCTCTCAGACTGTGTTTCGTGGAGCCCTGGGGTTTACACAGGGATTCCTCAGTGGTTTGGGGAAGAGGAGGGGGTACTGGCCTCCACCCACTGCAGCCTGAGCAACTCTATCTTTGGCGATTAAGCACCATGACACGTTTGTTAGCACAGGGGCTCACCGGGTCCCCAGGTAGGTAGACCTGGAAGGTGTGGCTTGGGGTGCGCGCAGCAGAGGTAGGCGTTTCTGTAGGCAACCAATACCTCTGAGAAGTGTTGAGTTTTCCTGATTCCCCTAAAGTCAATTGTGTGTGAGCTTCTCCATGCTGTCACCCTCTGTCAGCAGCCTCTGGGGAATGAACACATCTTGACCCAGCGCCACAGAAGGGAGGGCGTGTGTGCGTGTGTGCGTGTGTGTGTGTGTGTGGTGGGTGGTTCATGTCCTTCCAGTGGGCCACCAGGCCACCGCTCCAGAGGTGCAGACCCTTCCAACCCAGTTTTCACTGACGGGACGGGCAGGAGCTCCATACAGAAGACTTGTCTCGCAGCCCTTCGCGGGCCAGGTTTCCTGGTTGGGCTATGGCCGGTCACTTTTGCATCTGTCCATAAACTTTTTTTATTAATCATTTTCCCAGGGCTTTGTAATTTAGCGTTTTAAAAAAAATTTTATCTGTTGAAAGCACAATTCAACTTCCCATAGTAACTATAGTAATCAACCAACCCATAACTGCACGCGATCCCTGCAGTGGCCTGTGCTCGTGGTTCTCTGCCTCTTACGGTTGACGCTGATTCCAAGAGGGAGTCAGAGCCAAGACTGCAACACCCCTGGGGTGTCCTTCTTGCTCTAGAACTATGATTTCTCTGACCTCCTTGCTCTGCCTATGGCTGAGGCTAGCCCTGGGGGTCCTGGGGCAGGGGACCAGCCTTCCTGCCCCTTCTCTCCTACGAAAAGAGCAGCTGGGACAGGCAAGGGGCCCCATAGAGTTGTCTTAGGGTTGAATGTCTGTTTTTTTGTTTATTTTTTAGGAGATTCCTTATATTTCATTCTTCCAACTTGTGAGCGCTTTGGAACTCTTCGCATTAACTGGGAAAAAAATCATCTTTAACTTTAAGCTGTTTTTTAGCTTGTCTCATCAGGATGTTGTGGGCTGACCGGACTTACTAGGGAACCAGAGGTGGAGGCTGCAGGTGGCCTGCGTCCGGCCGTGGTTCTGCCACCTGCTAGTTGCATGGCTTGCACGCCAGTTGACTTCTCTCAGCTCAGTTTCCTCGTCCGAATAAGGGGGGCAATGACATCTGCCTGTGTTCAGGAAGCCGTCCAGCATTTCTGGAATGCCCACTTCTTGCACACCAATCTCATGCCGAGCCCAGTGCTGACCCCTGTCAGAGGCACGTGGAGGGTGAATCTCGAGGCAGTCATGTGCAGGGAGGTGGTACACTGATAGCCCCCAGCACCTGGCCCAAGTGTCCAGTCACCTTCCCATCCAGGGATGTGTGGCAGGGGACGGCTGGCAGGAACTCTGTGTACTTGGGAAGGATCTGGTTTGGGGGCTTGAAAGGAGGTGGAGGACGATTTCTGTGAGGGTGCTGAGTTTTAGGCAAGACTGTGAATTACAGAACGGGACCTTGGAAGGTTCTGTAGGAGAGGCTTGAAAAGGCCTCAGGCAGCTGGGGGCTTGGAGAGGACACATGTCCCAGAAGGACGTCTACCTGGCAGCGTTGAGGTGGCCTTTGGAGCAAAGCATGGTGGATTAGACAGGCCACAGCATTTCCCAAACTACGCATTCCCAGGGGCAGAGGAGTGCAGGTTAGCCGGGGGACAGGATGGAGGGTGTTGGCCGAGGGTCTCTGGGAGGTGGTAGCGGAGCCTGAGATAATTATGCTGCTTCCAGAATCAGGCAGCGGTGTAGGGAAGAGCAGCCTCCCTGAAGTGGGGTTCTCTGGGGAGATGACGGATGTGGAGCCCCCGTGCACAGCCCAGACAGGAGTATCCGACTCTGACTCTGTCTCCTTACAGAGACCTCACTTCTGCATGTACAGAGGGTTCCACGCTGCACAAGCGAGGTGATGAAGGTCAGGGGGTCCTCCTGCCAACTGTGAGTCACAGCTCGCTGTCCCTCCTCCCCAGGGCCTCTGGGTGCAGCTGCTGCCTGCAGGGCTCAGGCAAGGGTGGAACTGCCAAATTCCTCCTCCCCGCCTTCTTCTGGCTGCTCTGTGTACAAAGGGGCTGGGGGAAAGGTGGATTTAGAAAAGGAGCCACAGCCAGGGAGAGACAGAGATAGAAAGAACCTGTTGCACATTTCCCTATGATCTATTGTCATTCAAATGAATCCTGCTGTACGTATCACCTGTTCTGGCTGTAAAAGATAAGCATGTATTTGCAGAAGCATCCACCACCTCGCAGGAAGCAGCCTGCTTCTTTATGGAAAATCCAGTTAGAAAATTTTACGCCTTCCACATTTAGCAACATTTTAACGTGTGTGAACTTATGTTGTTGTGGTCGTGGCCATAAGCAATTCGCTCTTTCATCTATGTTGCCTGTAAGTTACCACATCAGACATTACTTCAGGTTTCTGAAGCTTTGGGTTAAAGTGAACTCTCTGTGTGTAAGAGGGACAGACAGACACCAAAGTGTGCCAGTTCGAACTGCTGCAATTTGTTTGTGATCTGTTTAGTCCAAAAGTTGGTTGAAACTGTAGCTTTGTGAATCAATAGGGCTCAGTCACTGCTCTGACTTTGATGTCTCAATGCCCCAATGCTCTGTGGCAGGGAGATTTGAATGAGCTTGGGGTGGTGATGGGGAGATTGGTCGAGGCACCTTTGAAGCTGGCGTCAGTTCCTTGCTCTGTCCACTCAGCAGCCCACGGGTCAGACCCAGCCTGCAGTTCTGTTTAGCCCCAGCAGTATTTTAAGAATCTGGAAAATTCACATTAAAATCTAGATATTCCAGGTATTTATTACTGCTTAACTAACTTTTCAGAGACTTGGTGATTTTACAGAACAGCCTCAGCAATATTTATCTTTCTTAAGAATCTGCAATGTAGGCAGGGCTAGGTGGGGTCAGCTTGTCTCCAGGCTGGGGCTGGACCCATCCCAGGCTCACTGACTTGCTCATGCGTCCGGCATCAGGCTCACGAGTCTGGCAGATGATGTGGCCTCTCCACCGTGACCTCCCCCTGGGGAGATAATGGCCTTTCTGCATGAGTGCTTGGCTTCCTCGTGGCACGTGGCCACATTCCAAGGCTGGGAGTCCTGGGAGGGGGATCTTCCTTCACCCCACCTCATGGAAGGTGCATCTAACCTACTTTTGGAAGTTACACGGCACCACTTTTGTTTCATTCTAGAAGTGAGTCACCAAACTGGTCCATATGCATGGAGTGGGGAATTGGTTCAAAGTTTTTGATGGGAGGGCTCTCAAAGAATGAAGACATGTTTTAAAACAAATGCACCAGCTTCTCACTTTTCTTGAGAAATTAGATGACCTGGCAAGATTGGACTTGAGTAGCGGTTACCTTTGCAGACAGGGCATACATCCTCTAATTTGCTGTGTCTCTATGACTCACTGACATTCCTGAAATGTTGCACCCAACTTCTCTAGGCATATGAGGTTGGGTCTTTCAGACTCACCTTGTAGTTCCTTCAAAGTGCAAGGACTTCTCATTTTGAAATGTAAGAACAGATCTACTGGCTTGGCGCCACCCTAAGTGGTTGGGGTGCTGGCCACATATACCGGGGCTGGCTGATTCAAACCCAGCTGGGCCTGCTAAACAACAATGACAACAATAACAACAATAAAATAGCCGGGTGTTGTGGCAGGTGCCTATAGTCCCAGCTACTTGGGAGGCTGAGGCAAGAGAATCACTTAAGCCCCAAAGTAGAAACAAGGCCCTCTACCAAAGGCAACATAGTGAGACTCTGCCTCAAAAAAAAAAAAAAAAAAGAACTGATCTATTGATACGTTGCCTGTAAGTTACTATATCAGACACTACTTGGGCAATATTATTTATGACAGCCCCAAAGTGGAAATGTAAATGTAGTAAATAATTGTTTTTTTCTCCAAATAATCAGATTATTTCCAGACAGGTAATTTTTCTAAGAAGTAAGTAACTCAGTACTCATCCTTTCTCTGGGTATCAGAGAGGCAGTTTGGAGGGTATGTATGGGCTGTGGACAGAGACAGCTGGACCCCTAGTATTAATGGTAGACAGAAGTTCCTTCCTAAACCTCTAAGGCTGGAAGGAAATATGAAATATGTATCTAAGAAAATAAGTACCTTTATGGAATGCTTCCTGTTTAATAATTGAGATCACTGGGAAGAGGACCTTTTAAAATCTATTATAAAAACCTTGTTAGGCAGAGGTAACCTATATTTGAATGCACGAATCATAATGTACAATTCTAAAAACTATTACAAAATGCACATTGCCAGCTCTTGAATCCCTCCCATGGGCCCTCCCATGCCCTCTTGCTCTCAAACATCATGCTGACCGCTAATGCCATACTTGAATTTTGCCTGTTTTTATACAAACTGTATTTAAATGGATACTGCAGTATGAGTCTATTGAGTTTGGCTTTTTTTGCTCAATATTGTGTTTGTGGGAGTCTATTATACTCTTACTTGTAGTTGTAGTTTTTTATTGAATCATAGCTGTGTACATTAGTTCAATCATGGGGTACAGTGTGTGGGCCTCACATACATCTGAAGTATTTTCATCCGCCTGTTCGACATAACGTTCATGAGATTTTCTCGTTTACTGTATGAAAACATTTGTGTTCTGCATTTAGTTGGTTTCTCCTGACCCTTCAAAGATGCACCTCAAGTGTGATTCCCACCCTTTATCCTCTCTCACTCCACCCTCTCCCTCCCTTTCCATCCCTCTCCCCTTTCCCTGTCTTTTTGTGCAATAGTTGGGTTGTAGCCTTCACATGGAAGGTATAAATTTGCTTCATATTAGGGCTGTATACATTGGATACTTTTTCTTCCATTCTTGAGATACTTTGCTAGGAGAATGTGTTCCAACCCCATCCATGTAAATATGAAGGAGGAAAAGTAACCATCTTTCTTTAAGGCTGCATAATATTCCATGGCATACAAGTACCACAGTTTATTAATCCATTCGTGTGTTGATGGGCACTTGGGCTTCTTCCATGACTTAGCAATTATGAATTGGGCTGCAATAAACAATTGGGCTGCAACAAAGATATCTTTGTTGTAATGTGATTTTTGGTCTTCTGGGTATATACCAAATAAAGGAATTATAGGGTCAAATGGCAAGTCTATTTTTAGATCTCTGAGTGTTCTCCAAACGTCTTTCCAAAAGGGATGTATTAATTTGCATTCCCGCCAGCAATGTAAAAGTGTTCCCTTTTCTCCACATGCACGCCAACATCTCTGGTTTTGGGATTTTGT
>CAUYON010104666.1:0-16904 GCA_963573935.1 Arctocebus calabarensis | reverse complement strand
TTGCTGTGAGCTGTGATGCCAGAGCACTCTACCCAGAGCGACAGCTTGAGGCTCTGTCTCAGAAAAAAAAACAAAAAAAAGATGAGGTCTTGCTCTTGCTCAAGTTGGCCCTGAGCTTAAGCAATCTACCCATCTTGACTTCCCAGAGTTCTAGGATTACAGAAGTAAGCCACCCCACTCAGCCAGACAAGAATTATTTTGATTGCCGTCGGTTATTTTCAAGTTACCAGAGTTGTAAAATAAGCTCCCACAGATTCAGAATCAGATGAACATGAGAGGCTGTGCGTGCCCATCTAGATGTGACATCGTTACAGTTTTCCATTGGAGCACACGTCTTCCTCACCAGCATCCCAGTAGATAACAGAATGTGGCACCAGGCAGCTACACAGCCTAAGACCTACACTCCTAAGACCCTAGGAAGAATGTGGCACCAGGCAGCTACACAGCCTAGGACCTACACTCCTAAGACCCTTTGGAAGCTGTTTCTAAAAGCTCTTGTTGCCAGGACACTAGTTTTAAAACCTCTGCCTTCTAATCTGGGCCATATTGAGATCGCACGGAGGGGAGTGATTCTAGGATCTGTTTACAAGCTCTGTGTACACAATGTTAGCTCCTTACTCCTTGGTCCTAGATGCAGAATGAAATTGGGGCAGCTCATCTGGTGCTCCCTACCAAGGTCTGGCACTCCGAGCTGAAACCCTCTGCAGCATGTGCACAGATAACGCGCGCACACACACACACACACACACACACACACACCCTTTAGCTGCACTGTACCGTAAAAGCAGCTAAAGCATGCTGCTTTAGAAGTATGTCCAAACACTTTTTTCCTCCTACAGCTGTATTACCGCCTTAGCTCCTTTAGCCATTAAGCTCTCTGAGGTCCACTTGGCATCTGCTGAGGAGCCCAGGAGGCCAGGCCAGGTATGCCTATGTCATCCAAGGACAGCTGGCGGTCTGCCCTGTAAACACACCACTGGGGACAGTACCTTTGATGAGGACAGCAAGGCCAGTGTCTGCATCCCTGCCAGCTCCCTTGGGGCTTTCTTCTAAAGGCAGCTTAGGAGATAGGACCCCTCCATTTGCAGAGTCTGCCTCCATAAAGATAATCATAAAGAAAACCACTGGTGGATAAAAACAGTGAGCAGCAAGTTCAAAATACCACATGGCCCAAGGGGTAGAGCCTCTGACCCGCGGCAACAGGTAAAGCCAACTGCACAGCTCTTTAGACCAACTGCCTCAAACTACCACGGGCAAAAACCTGAATGGCTTTGTCCCACCTCAAGATCCCATCAGAGGTTGCCATTTGCTACTCCAGTTAATTCTACTTCTTACCTATTTCCGCAGGTTTGCTCTAAAGGCTCCAAGGCCCACCGTTCCCCAGATTTAATCCACTGCAGGGCACGGCCAAGGGGACTGGAGGTTCCTGCAGGCAGCTGAGCTCTAGAGGGAACCTGGAAAGAGAAGAGTGAGTCTGCAGCTCAGCTGATAGCTGATTCCCAGCCGCGGGACCGTCTCTCTCTACGAGAGCAAAGGACGGGTGAAAATAGGCCAGAAGCATTAGGGCTAAATACCAACCCGTCACGTAAAAGGAAACAGAGAGTGGGGAATATCTGCTCTCCCCATACAAAATAATACTCTTGCCTTAAGATACGTTTCTGTTTCATGTATCATCGAGATAGAAAAAAGGGCTATCCTGGGCGGCGCCTGTGGCTCAGCGAGTAGGACGCCGGCCCCATATACCAAAGGAGGCAGGTTCAATCTTGACCTCGGCCGAACTGCAAAGCAGAAAAATAGCTGGGTGTTGTGGTGAGCTCCTGTATTCCCAGCTACTTGGGAAGAGAATCACCTAAGCCCAGGAGTTGGAGGTTGCTGTGAGCTGTGTGATGCCACAGCACTCTACAGATGGTGATAAAGTGAGACTATGTCTCCACAAAAAAAAAAAGAAAGAAAGAAAAAGGGCTCTCCTTTAGACCATGCCAGGCACTCATTCGTAAGATACATTCCATTAGAAAGCAATTATAAATGAGAGAGATAAAGAGAAGTGAGTCTTAGAATCAGTGAAGTATAGTAGCAATAGCAATAGCCGAAATTTGGGTGTAGTTACTTCGTGCCAGGCACTGTTTAAGCCCTTACATGTATTGCCTCATTTAATCTTCACAAAAGTCTTATGACGTTACTATAAATATTATCCCCATTTTATATAAGGAAACTGCAGTAGAGTGAGGTTAGTAATTTGCTCAAGGCCACATAGGAAGTAGATAGTGGGTCCGGTTAGTCTGAACCTGAACACCTATACTTACGCCATTGTAGTTCATTTGGAAAGTACAGGAATATTCAGAGAAGCAGGAAGAAAAATCATTTTTTATCCCAATGCTGAAAGACAAAAATTTAACACTGTTCCTTCCAGTAACAAAAATAATAATACATTTTTTACAAGACTTTTAATGATTAGGATTGTTGAGGCAATAGTTTTTATATGAACCAAGTGGAACTATTCATAATTTACCCTAAAATTTCTGTCCAACAGTCTAGAATAGTCTTACTATGGGTCCTTTGAATTACGAAGTTTGTTGGGAATTCCAGATAATTCTCTCCTTGCTTTGCCCCCTAATGAGTTAATTCAAGCCTTCCCATGGTTTGTACCATTTCCATATGGTGCTTAAGAAAGTTATCATTGGGCGGCGCCTGTGGCTCAGTGAGTAGGGCGCCAGCCCCATATACCCAGGGTGATGGGTTCAAACCCAGCCACGGCCAAACTGCAACAAAAAAATAGCTGGGCGTTGTGGCGGGTGCCTGTGGTCCCAGCTACTCGGGAGGCTGAGGCAAGAGAATCACCTAAGCCCAAGAGCAGGAGGTTGCTGTGAGCTGTGATATCACAATACTCTACTGAGGGTGACAAAGTAAGACTCTGTCTCTACAAAAAAAAAAGAAAGTTATCCATGGGCTTAGCACCCGTAGTTACAGTACCGGCCACATGCACTGAGGGTGGTGGGTTCAAACCCAGCCTGGGCCTGCTAAACAACAATGACAACTGCAACAACAACAACAAAAATAGCCAGGCATTGTGGTGGGTGCCTGTAGTCCCAGCTACTTGGGAGGCTGAGGAAAGCAAATCACTTAAGCCCAAGAGTTTGAGGTTGCTATGAGCTATGACGCAAAAGCACGCCACTGAGAGTGACATAGTGAGACTCTGTCTCAAAAAAAAAAAAAAAATAGAAGGAAGTTATCCATGGCTTGGTGCCCATTGCTCAGTGGTTAGGGCACTGGCCACATACACCAAGGATGGAGGGCTCTAACCCAGCCAGGCCAGCTAAAACAACAATGATAACTGCAACAACAAAAAAATTAGTGAGGCATTGTGGCAGCCACCTGTAGTCCCAGCTACTTGAGAGGCTGAGGCAGGAGAATCGCTTAAGCATGAGTTTGAGGTTGCTGTGAGCTGTGATGCTTCAGCACTCTACCAAGGGTGACATAGTGAGACTCTGTCTCAAAAAAAAGAAAAAAAGAAAGTTATCCAGTAGCAGTGGGTTTCCTGTGTGCCTCACTGAGCTAGACCCTGGGCTCTGCAACGTGATCCTGAGGGATTCTTAGAGCAAATGATCCCAGAACTGTTGGGACACCATATGGCAAACAACCAAATAACACAAAAGTATGCCCTGGATTTCTGGGCAGCCGGCACCCTCAGAGGAATAAACTCTTCTAAGACCTTGGAACTCTGTCAGCTGCCAGTGACTGGATGAAACAGGTGTCCCCAGGTGGGAGAATGGCCCCACCCCAGAGCGCATTTGACACTCAAGAGTCAATAGGGCTTAAAGCATGGAGGAAACAGAGTTGAAGACCTGTCTGTGCTTATGACATCAGCCATTCACACACAGCAAACCAGACAAACAGAATGCAGCTTAACCCCTTTACATAAGCAAACAGAAAGCAGTATGCTGTGGGGCTTTTTTTTTCCTCTTTAAATCCACACAGAAAGAAATGGGTGTGGTGCCTTCCACACTGTCAGGGCCTCCAGAGACCGCACATGCGGTTGGGAATGGTTTTGTACAGAAAGAAACTTGTGACTAGTAAAGTTTTCCTCCAACTGGGTGGGGCAGGCTGCATTCTCTGGGGCTTGGGAAGTGTTGTGTCGAACTTTAACTAATGAGTTTATTTTAAAGAGAGCAGAAAAGCGGGGTGCAGGGGCTCACACCTGTAATCCCAGCACTCTGGGACTCCAAGGTGCGTGGATTGCTTGAGCTCAGGAGTTGGAGACCAGCTCTGAGCAACAGCAAGATCCTGTCTCTACTAAAAAATAAATAAACTAGCTGGGCATTATAGGGGGCACCTGTAGTCCTAGCTACTGAGGAGGCTGAGGCAAGAGGATTGCTTGAGCCCAGGAGATTGAGGTTGCTGTGAGCTAGGATGCTGCAGGACTCTACCCAGGGCAACAGAGAGAATATCTCAAAAAAAAAAAAGAAAAAGAAAAAGATAGTATAAAAATCATCTTACCAGGCTCGGCACCTGTGGCTCAAGCGGCTAAGGCGCCAGCCACGTACACCTGAGCTGGCAGGTTCGAATCCAGCCTGGGCCCACCAACCAACAATGACGGCTGCAACCAAAAAATGCCCGGGTGTTGTGGCGGGCGCCTGTAGTCCCAGCTACTTGGGAGGCAGAGGCAGGAGACTCGCTTGAGCCCAGGAATTGGAGGTTGCTGTGAGCTGTGATGCCACGGCACTCTATCCAGGGTGACAGCTTGAGACTCTGTCTCAAAAAAACAAACAAACAAAAAAACTTACCTATTATCAAAAGATTATTTGCAGTGATAATTCACATGTGAAAAACTTTGCGTGTAGAATAAGACTTCTGTTTTATACAGCAGCATTTCCCCTACTGAAGTAAGCAGACATAGTTTTGAGACTTTAGGAAAATATTTTCCTTTAAAAGATTGACGTAGTTCTCAAATTTGAGAAGCATTGGTCTGGTACGCTTTTAAAAAGTGAAAATTGTAATGCACGTGCATGTAACTAGCATTGGGGGTTAGTCCCTTCCCTCACCCCCTCCCAAAAATACGATGCGAAGTCAGGGGAGACAGATCTGCTATAGGCCTTTGAGTAGAAAGGTACACACCTAAAGGAGGGCGTTGTTTTTCGTGTAAATATGCCTAGTACTGGAGCAGGAGTGTGCACCACTATGGATAAGAAAAAAAATTGTTCTTACCCAGCAACCCGTGAGCGTGAGACAAAGAAACACAGAGCCCCACTGTGGGCTCCTCCACTGGCGCAGAATCCCCCATCACGGCAGCCTGGGGCTTTGGTTTTGGCCTAATGAGCAAAGTCAAGCTCTGTGGAGAGGATGGCTGAAGGAAGGAGCGGGTGAAAGTACTTAGCTCGGTGCTTGGCACCAGATAAGTGCTCCATTTATCTGAATCTCGAATTCAAATTCTAGAGTTTTACACAGAACAATTTAGTCAGACAGGAGTGTTGAAACTCACTTTTACTCCAGATAAGCCTTTGGGGGACACTGACACTCACCCAGATATAGGCCAGATGAAGGGGCTCACAGGCCTGTGGTGTGTGCCTACATACGCCCCTGCCATGTGAGACTACAGTGCAGCCCCAGTGCTTTTCGACCTCCAACGTCCTCGGGGTAACCTGTCTATGAACACCCAAGTCAATAATTACAGTCTCATCTTGGATGACTCTGGAAGTCCAAAGCCCCAAGTTTCTGGGAGGAAATTTTTATTCTTCTAGTGGCTTCCAGCTCACTTCATGTCATGATGTCCACCCAGCACTCTCTCCACCGTCTCCTAAAGCATACTTAACAGAGCTGTCCTTCACTGTCCTAAAGTGAATTCTACCATTTCTCTAGAAAACTTCAAGCCTATAGCTACTGCCTTTGCATCAAGATTTTTTATCCCAAACTCCCAGAGTGTCTTTTCTGCCCCCCTGCTCTCCCTTTACTTCCTGACCCCGGAGAGCTCACCCTGTCTAGAAGGAGAGAAGCCACCTCAGACCACAGTACTGTTGACTCTGGATCTAGATTCAAAATGCCAGGTACACAGATGTATTCTAACATCTATAAAAGTCGGATCGTCAGAGAGGAAGTTGCCTGACATTCCAGGTTCTTCTGAGTCTTTCTATGTTCAGGACCTATCTCAATCATTTCATTTAGAAATCAAAGTGCTATTTAAGCAAGTACTCTGTCAATACTAACTTTGGCTGCTTACAGAGGTCACCTGATGGACCCAGTTGAAACAAAGAAGGAAAATAGATTCATTATTCCGGTTGACCGGAATCCCATGACCAACTGGGATTATACATTCTTGTACATATGCCTTTTCAAAATTACTTTTAAAATCAATAGAGTAAGTAGTTATATTTTGGGGATCAGGGAAATAAACACCTAAAGAAAGGGTGAAAAATACATGCCTGCGGGTACATGGCTGTGTACTGGTAGCTCACTTTAGGATTCTGCTCAGCTGAATGTCATAGAAGCTTAACTATACTGGCTTAATCCAAAAAGATTGAATTCTTCTTATCAAACAAGAAGTTTGGATGAAAACAGTCCAAGTCTAGGATGGTGGTACCACAGTCTCATTAGGGACACACTGTCTTTTCTACCTTCCCTTCCACCATCCTCACCGTGTGGTTTTAATCCTTGTGATCATAGGATGACAGTTCTGCCTTCCAGCTTCAGGTCTGTATTCTAGGCTGAAATAAAGAAAGAATGAGGATAAAAAGGGAAAAGTCAAAAAGATGCATGCAAGCCAACTACACATTTTATGAAGAATTTCCTTGAAGCTCCACCCAGCAACTACTGCTTACTTCTCATTGGTCAGAAGTTAAACTGTGTTTTGTGGCCAAAGCTGCAAAGGAGTCTGGGAAGCTGAGTATTTCTAACTGGCTCAAACAAAATTAGAGCTCTGTAGTTAAGACGGAGATTAATGACTAGTGGGAGATCAATGCATAACATCTGCCAGCAGTTCAAAGCATGCTATATTGTAAGCAGCTTATATGAAATTGAAGAATATTATTCCGGAAAACAGTTTATGTTAGTGATTACAAGTCACTTACACAGACCACTGCATCCCAGACTTTAATATACATACCAGCCACCTGGAGGTCTTGATAAAATGTATAGTTTGATTCACTAGATCTAGAGTAAAGCTTCAGATGCTGCATTTCTTTTTTTTTGAGACAGAGTCTCAAGCTGTCACCCTGGGTAGAGTGCTGTGGCATCACAGATCACAGCAACCTCAAACTCTAGGGCTTGCTTAAGTGATTCTCTCGCCTCAGCCTCCCAAGTAGCTGGAACTACAGGTGCCCACCACAACACTCAGCTTTATTTTGGTTGTAGTTGCCATTATTGTTTGGTGGGCCCGGGCTGGATTCAAACCCACCAGCTCAGGTGTATGTGGCTGGTGCCCTAGTCACTTGAGCTGCAGGTGCCAAGCCCAGATTCTGCATTTTTAATAAGCTCATAGGAGAGGCCAGTGGTATTGATCCATAGATAAGTATAGCAGAGATATAAAAGATGTTTATAGAAAGTATGAATAAAATGGTTTGTTGATGCTAGAGTGAGAATATTTTTAAACTAGTGCATTATTTGTATAACACGTAATCTTAAATATGGCAAATTTTTAAAGTATTATAAAATTATATAACTGACATTTAAAGATTTCATCTACTTCAGCAAACAATAATACTCTCATGATTGTTCTTTTAAACTTTTTAATAGAGGGCGGCGCCTGTGGCTCAAAGGAGTAGGGCACTGGCCCCATATGCTGAAGGTGGCAGGTTCAAACCCAGCCCCGGCCAAAAACTACAGGGGGGTGGGGAATCTAAAGGTAAATAGGAGAACAATCTTTTGTTTTGAGATGCTTCCTATCTGAGCATACTGAGTCATTTTAGAAGCTTATGTTACATCCTAGGACTTGAAAGCTCTCCTGGATTTGATACCTCCCTCCCAGGGCCACAGTTGGGGTCACACCCCAAAAATGACAAACCATATTTTACAGGTAGTGAGAATAAAAAGATTAAGATATGTGGTTCTTAGGTCAGACAAATCTGAGTTTTAATCCTAATTGTAATTACTTATTCCCACAAAACAAATTACCCCAAAACTTAGTTCCTAGCTTAACAACCATAAACATCTATGATCTCTCATAGTTTCCGTGGGTTGAGAACTTAGATGAGAGCTGGCTGAGCAGCTTGGCTTAAGGTCTGTCATGAAGTTGCGGTCACATGTCGGCTGAGGCTAAACTCATGTAAATGCTTGACTGGGCTGGAGAATCTACTTCCAAAGTGGCTCACTCACTGGGTGCCGGCTCTTTGTGGGAGGTTTCAGCTCCTCTCCACATAGACCTCTCTCCAAGGCTGCTTGAGTGTCTTCACGGCATGGTGGCTGGTTTCACCCAGAGGGAGCAGTTCTAAAGATCAAGGTTGAAGCAGTGATAGGGTGTGTGATCTAGTCTCTAAAGTCATACCTTCACTTCCGGCGTATGTTATAGGACATGCACACCAACTCTGTGATTTCATTATGGGAGTAGACTACACGTGGGTGGGACTCCCAGGAGGCAAAGATCACACCAATGGCCTTTTTAGAGACTGGCCACCACATCCTATAACCCCTCTAAGCACAAATGCCTTCATCTTTAAAACAGGAATGAATAATATTCTCCACCCCAGGAGATTGTTTGAAAATGAGATAGTACAAAGTTAAGTATTCTACACTCCTGAGACCTCGGTGTACATTAACCATGAGCACAGTCATTCAGCACCGTCATCAGTAGATGACAACTAACAGGCTTCCCACACTAACAGGCATCTGTCAGACCAGCTGAACGAGAAGTCCACATTGCCTGGGTGGTGGAGGGGAAGGGTGCAGGAAGCTGGGAGGATTACCCACCTTCCTCCCCAGATCCCTGGAACGTTGAAGCCGCCAGCCTATTCCACAGACCCAACCTCCTGACCTGCTGATCACGTTTCAACTCTCTGCATCGAACACCTTGCAGTGGCACATTAGTCCACATTTCATGTCTTTGTCCTTGTACTTCCTTAGACATACAACGCTCTTTCCAGCTCTCCCATACCTCACCTAGCTTCAACTAATCCTTCATTACTCAACAGAGATATGCTTTGTTTTCCCATGCATTTTCTTTCTCTTTTCTTTGTCTTTTTTCCCTTCTCCCATAAATGTATTTATTCCTCCTTTTTTTTTCTTTTATTCTTTCATCCACTCAATAAATTGCTACAGAATGTCAATCATGTGCCAGGAAAAAAAATTGGTTAACAAGACAAAGTCCCTTTCCCGCTGGAATATATAGTCTCAAAATAGATACATAAATACATAGTACATCATGTGGTGACAAGTGTTAATGAAAAAATGTTGAGCTGCAGAAAGGGAGAAAAAGATGTGAAAATGGAGAGCTATTTTAGTCACAGTCACTTCAGTAACTTAAAGAGACTTAAAATAGATTTATCTCTCCAAAGACTATGAATACCTCTGTGTCAAATATCAGATCTTTTACTCCTATGTCTGCATGCTCAACAAGGTGTTTGGAGGTACGAGATTTAAAAAACAGTTGTTGAATAAAGAAAGAATAAATAAATGTGTATGAATGAATAAATAAATGAATGTTTGGTTTCAGCAGAAACCTCAGATGAAAAAATTGAGGTCCAGAGAGATTTGATTCACAGAGATTAAAGACAGCAATAAAAGACACCTGGGCACCAGGAATGCTTGCTTCAAGGACATGCTGTGTGCACTGTGTCATATTTGGGTTTATTTTATGTATTTATTTATTTTGCTGTTTTTGGCTGGGGCTGGGTTTGAACCACCTCCGGCATATGGGGTCAGCGCCCTACTCCTTTGAGCCACAGGCACCGCCCACAATCATTTTGTTTTAATGTGCGGTAATACCCTACCTGTTCCTCTGTCAGTGTTGTTGACACTTGGCTACTTGAATGGAATTCTGAGAGCTTGTTTTTCTACTTTTTTTACTTAGTCTTCATGGAAAACATCACTGCTTACTCTTGAATAGACAAAGGGCTTCCCCCAAATCCCAACAGCATATTTGCTTACCTGGTCAACCAGTTGTTCACTCATAAATCATAAGGATTCAGAACATGCAGGTGATTGGAGCCCCGGAGAGTCCCCAGTGAGGACTCTGAGATTTCTTTTAGAGAGGAAAAATATATTTTAGACAATAGTTCTCCAAATTTTTGGCTCAGGACTTTACCCTCTTAAAAATTATTTAATGGGACGGTGCCTGTGGCTCAGTGGTTAGGGCACCAGCCCCATATACCAAGGGTGGCAGGTTTGCACCCAGTCCCAGCCAAACTGCAACAAAAAATAGCCAGGCAGTTGTGGTGGGCGCCTGTAGTCCCAACTACTCAGGGAGGCTGAGGGAAGAGAATCGCTTAAACCCAAGAATTTGAGGTTGTGGTGAGCTGTGATGCCACAGCACCCTACTAAGGGCGACAAAGTGAGACTCTCTCTCTAAAAAAGAAAAAAAAATTATTTAACACCTCAAAGAGCTTTTGTTTATATGGATTAGGTGTCTTCATATTCACTATAATAGAAATTAAAGGCACACAATTTTAAAAATATTTACTTATTAATTTATTTTAAAATAATAATAGATCCATTGAATTTTAAATCTTTTTTTTGAGATAGAGTCTGAAGCTGTTGCCCTGAGTAGAGCGCTCTGGTATCTTAGCTCACAGCAACCTCAAACTCTTGGGCTTAAGCCATTCTCTTGCCTCAGCCTCCCAAGTAGCTGGGACTACAGGCACCCACCACCACGCCTGGCTATTTTTTATTATAGTTGTCGTTGTTGTTTGGCAGGCCTGGGCTGGATTTGAACCTACTAGCTCCGGTGTATGTGGCTGGTACCCTAGGTGCTGAACAACAGGCGCCGAGCCCCATGTTAAATCTTTTTGTTTTTGAGACAGAGCCTCAAGCTGTCACCCTGGGTAGAGTGCTGTGGCATCACAGCTCACAGCAACCTCCAATTCCTGGGCTCAAGCGAGTCTCTTGCCTCCGCCTCCCAAGTAGCTGGGAATACAGGTGTCCACGACAACGCCCGGCCATTTTTTGGTTGCTGCCGTCATTGTTGTTTGGCGGGTTCGGGCTGGATTCAAACCGGCCAGTTCAGGTGTACGTGGCTGGCACCTTAACTCGTTGAGCCACAGGCGCCGAGCCCCCATGTTAAATCTTTTAATGAAAAATAACTGTTTTCTAAACAAAAACAACAAAAAGTAATGAGAAGAGTAACACTGTTTTACATTTTGGAGAATGTCTTTGATGTCTTGCTTAACAGCAGAAAGCTGGATGCTTCCAACTGCTTCTGCATTTGGTTAGGCTATCACTCATCAGTCAGCCAGACCACCCTGACCGCACTCCATCTCGTCTCATCTCGGAAGCTAAGCAGGGTCGGCCCTGGTTAGAACCTGGATGGGAGGATACCGCTCATCAGTTAGCCTGTGGAAAATTCCACTGCACATTCCTGTGAGAATGAATATAAAAGTTAATAATTGCTTAGTCTTATTACAAAAGCAGTTTTGATCTTGTAGACTTCTTGAAAAGGACTTGGGGAAGGGTCTCCTTGTCCATGCTTAGAGAACTGCTTATTTGGAGCATCATAAATTTATATTGACAAAACAAAAAAGAAAATAAAATTAAACTTTTCTTGTGGATTTTTCTTCTGAAACCATGTACGTTTTCATATATGTAGCAGTGGTTCTCAATTTACAGTACATATCATATTTAAAATAATGATTTGGCTTCTATGTCCAGAGCTGCTGATTTACTAAATTTGGGCTAGGGACTACGGTTACGCACTTTTTAACTATCTCCATTGTAAGGTCTCTACCCCAAGGTAATCATAATCCATGGTAGTTTGTTTTAGAAACATTGTTTCAGAGTGAAAAAGCAGCTTGGGTGTTTTGTAAAACTAAAACATTTCAGTAAGATAAAATGTTAACAGTCTGATATGAAAGCATCTAACTTAAAACAGGAGAGACTAAGAAAAGGAAGCCCCGGTTTCTTGCAATACAAGCAGACTCATTTTATAGTTATTGTACCAAGAATGTGTCTTACTGGTATTATGTGGAATTTTCCTGTCCTCTAGATTTCACTATAGGTAACAACCCATAAGTCATTCGACAGTTCTTCAACCTGCGGATAAGATATTGACTTTCTGCCATGAAAGCAAAAACTAATTTTTGTTAGAAGATGCTAAAGATATCATTAAACCTTACAAAAGAAAAGCCCATTATGGTCTCTGTGTAAACACAGTGATGGTAGTATCATTGTATTCATTCATTAATTAGTCATACGGTTTGTATGCTGGGTCCCAGAAACTCAACATATTTTCACCATGTGACTCACTACGACTCCTCTGGTTGTTCCTAACTGCCCTAACTGTTCACTCATTCATGAATTCATTCCTTCACTTAATGAACACCTGCCACGTAACAGGCACTTTTCCAACTCTTAGGATACAGCAGGGAAACAAAACAGATGAAATCCCTGCCTTTATGGAACTTTCATTTTAGTGGAGGGGAAGAAGACAAAAAGCAAATTATACAAATAAACAAGGATATGTTAATAGATAACTGGGTATATGGGTTAGGGACGTTAATTTCAATCTTTTGGAAATTTCAGGAACAAGTCACCCACTCATTTCCCCTGGGGCCTTTATATGTATTATTCCTTCTGTAGGGGACCCTCTTCTCCTTACATTCTTCCTTTTTATTTTTTAAATTTTTTTCCCTTATATTCCTTAAAGTTGGTATCTTCTCACACCTTAGCCAATGTCCCCTCCCTAGTGATGCCATCCCTGACAATCCAGTCAAAATTATGTCTCTCCTGTAATTTCCTCTCAATAATACCTTTTTATTTTTCTTAGCACATATCACAAAACCCTCTTTGTTTTGTTTACCATTGAATATTTAGTGGCCATTATATAGTGGACATGTGTAATAGTTGGGGTTTTACCAGAAAACAGAAAAAAAACAGAGAGAGAGAGAGATTTACTACCAAGGAGTGGCTCATGCAATTCAGCCAAGTCTGAAATCCATAGGGTAGGTCAGCAGACTGGAAACTCTCAGACAGGAGTCCAAACTATAGGTCACAAGCAGAATTTCTTCTTCCTTAACTAAATTTCAGTTCTGCTCCTAAGGCCTTCCAACTGATTAGATGAGGCTCACCCACATTACTGGTAATAATCCCCTTGATTTAAGGTCAACCAATTACAGATGTTAATCACATCTACAAAATACTTGCACAGCATCAAGCAGATTAGTCTTAGATTAAATAACTATGTGTTATAGTCTCACCAAATTAACACATGACATTAATTAACCATCACAACATGCAGTAAATGTATGTTGAATGAATGGATAAATTAATGAGTAAAGGATCCCTGCTTTCAGGGAGAAAATAGCCTAACAGAGGCAATGAACATGTAAATAGATTATCAAAAACCAGCAAAGCAACTATGCCTTAAGGGAGGCACTCAGGGCTCATTTTTATTTCATTCTTATTTAATTAGCTATGAGATTAGTAAAGATTCCTTGAGTTAGGGGAAGCTCAAATTCATTTAGTTCTGGAATCAGCTAGAGACTTTCAACTTGCTCTGACGGCATTTTTCAGAATAACTTCAGTTGATGGCACTTTCTGATTTTTTTCACACTATTGACCAGCAAAAGAGTTCGCAGCCACCTCTTCCTTAGCCTATGGTACTAAATGTTAAGATCAAAGCCAATGAAAAGACAAATCTCTAGCCAGGTACGGGTGCTTACAGAAAGTCCTAGAACCTTTCTTGGAGACAATCATTAATGAGAATCAACTATGTTGTTGAGTTGTTCTCCGTCACTACCTATTAAAAGGAAGGGCAAAAAGTAAATGTCCCTCTTTACAGACCTCTGAGGACATACGTGAAAGTTATGAAAGAAAGAAAATCATCATACAGCTTAGTGTAGTATAACGAACTGTGGATATGTTCTTCTTAAACACAAGATTAACAAACAGCTTTACATTGTAAAAATACACAATTAGGAAAAATAAAACATAAAATTAGACTTTCTCTTTCACCCCTACATTCCCACTTTCTTCCCTAGAGCTATGTATCTTCCTAGTTTATTTTTATGCATTTGAAAACACATGTTTGCATATGTATGAATATAGTGTGTATATATACAAATATATACATGCTATATGCATTGTTTCGAGATTTCTGTTATTCACCTATCAATGTCTTAAATGTTGCAAATCCATGTATGCAAATCCACTTCCTATATTTTACTGGTATAATATTCCACAATGTTGCTGTGCTATAACTTATTTAATCACCCCCCTGCTTATAAGCATTTAGGTGGGTTAGCTATTTTTCTTTGTCTCTATTACTAACATTGCTCCAGCCAGAATGCATCTACCTGAAAGTAAAAGAAACTCTGACTCAAAGTACTTTAACAATAAGGAAATTTTCGTCTTACACAACCGGAATTCCAGAGACAAAGCAGGCTTTAGGTTGGTTGATTCATCGGCTCAGCGATGCCAACCCAGACTGGGGCCCTTCGCGTCTTTCTGCCCTGCCATTCCCAGCATCTATCTCACCTCAAGGCTGGCTTGTCTTTGGACATAAACTAACAACAGCTGTGACCAGAGGTATGCGCTCCCTAATTTGTAGAGCAAATCAGAGAAAAAGATTTGCTTCCCATAGTTCCCTCCTAAGAATGAGAAATAAAATTTTCAGAAAACCTCCCTAAAGATTCCTCACATTTCATTGGCTAAATTAGGGTCACATGCCCATTTCTGAGAGCCAATCAGTAGCAAAAGGGTGGGCTTTTCTTTCTTTCTTTCTTTCTTTTTTTTTTTTTTTTTTTTGAGACAGAGCCTCAAGCTGTCACCCTGGATAGAGTGCTGTAGCATCACAGTTCACGGCAATTCCTGGTCTCAAGCGAGTCTCTTGCCTCCGCCTCCCAAGGGGACTACAGGCGCCCACCACAACACCTGGCCATTTTTTGGTTGCAGCCGTCTTTGTTATTTGTCGGGCCCAGGCTGGATTCGAACCCGCCAGCTCAGGTGTACGTGGCTGGCACCTTAGCCTGTTGAGCCACAGGCGCCTAACCAAGGGTGGGGTTTTCTTTGGACAATTCAGGCCCACCATTAGCACTGAGGTGGGTTCTTCAAACTTCTCTGCAGCCTTTAATAGTGAAGAGATGGAATGGATAGTGGAAAGTGAATTAAATGTCCAGCTTCTCAAGCTATTACCTCACTGAACTACACCTTTGAGAATCACGTTATCATAATTTTTCTGTTTCCAAAGGCATGGTTTGAAAGTGTTGCTAAAGTTCATGGGTTGGAAACTTAATTCGCAATGGAAGCATGTTGAGACGTGGGACCTTTAAGAGGCAGAAACATTAATCTTGTTCTCTTTAGAGTATACTCATTAGTCATAGAGTGGGTTTGTTATTAAAAACATAAAGCCCCCTCTTGTTCTCTTGCCTTCTTACTTTTTCCTTATGAAATGACATTGCACGAAGGCCCTCACCAGATGCTAACCTTTTCATGTCGGACTTCTAGCCTCCAGAACTGTGAGAAACCATTTTTTCCTTATGAATTACCTACTCTGTGGTATTCTTTTATAACAACTCCAAACAAAAATGGGAGGATTTTTATAAGTGAGGTTGGTGATGTAAAAAGTTTGCGCATTTAATATATTAAAAGAGTAGTCATTCAGTTTCTTTAATGGTGAGACAAAAAAAAAATTAAATAAATAAATAAGTAAAAGAGTAGCCAAATTGCCCTTTAAAAATGGAATTAACTTGGATACCTATGAAAAGAATAACAGAATAGCTCTTATTCCATATGCTTCCCACCTAGGCCCCTTCCCCACCCTTCTGTCAGTGTGAGCAGTGAAGAAATAAGAATGCTAGTATTTCTGCTGCTGATTATTTATGACGGTGAGATCTTTTGTTTGTTTTTCATCATTTGACAAGACTTCTGTGATTTGCTAATCAGATCTATTTTTCCATAGGACCCTTGTCTTTACCTTACTTATTTTAAGAAATCTTAAATAGATTTTCGGCGCTTGTAGCTCAGCATGTAGGGCATCACCACATACACCAGAGCTGGCAGGTTCAAACCCAGCCCCTGCCTGCCAAACAAACAATGACAACCACAACCAAAAAATAGCCAGGCACCTGTAGTCCCAGCTACTTGGGAGGCTGAGGCAAGAGAATGGCTTAAGCCCAAGAGTTTGAGGTTGCTGTAAGCTCTACTGAGGGCAACATAGTGAGACTCGGTCTTAAAAAAAAGACAAACAAAACTCTAATCATTTAAAATATTAATCCTATGTTTCATATATTTTCTAAAATATCAACTAGTTATTGTCTTTTACTTGTTTATGGTAACTTTTGCCCTACAGAATTTTAAAACATTCACAATATAAATCTGATTTCTTTTTAACTTTCTAGGCTTTGAGTAAATGAGTAAATGATGTCATTATGTAAATGATGTCTTTTTAAATGATTTTCTTCTCCATGATCTCTTCCTGTTGTAAATAACATTAATACATTTTCTAATACAGAATCATCTTTGCATTCCTGCTATAAATCTTACTTTGTAATACACTGTTGAACTTCATTTGCTAATATCTTATTTGTGTTTTTTAGAGCTAGGCACCCAGATGATATTGGTCTATAATTTTTTGTTGTTGTTGCTGATGGTGGTAGTGGTATTCGAATCTCATAAAATGAGGTAGAAAACGTTTTGTTTTTGTCATAGTTTCTATAACATGAAGTATCTGTTCCTTGATGGTTTGGGATAATTTGCCCACAGAATAACTTGGCTTAGTAGCTCTTTTCTGAGTAAATTTTTGGCTATTGTTTCTATTTTTCATATATATATAT